>CAUYUJ010005291.1:40000-59699 GCA_963575745.1 Prorocentrum cordatum
CCATCATCATCATGATCATCACCATCAACATTATCATCATCATCATCATTCTTAGCATCATCAACATAAACATGAACATCACTACCATCTTCAGCATCATCGGCAGCATCAGCATCAGCATCAGCATCAGCATCAGCATCACCACCATCATCATCATCATCATCATCATCATCATCATCACCAACGTCACCACCATAATCACCATCATCATTATCATCATCGTCATCATGATGATCAACAACATCATCGTTATCAGCATCGTCGCCAGCATCATCACCATCATCATCATCACCATCATCGTCATCAGCATCAGCATCAGCATCAGCATCAGCATCAGCATCAGCATCAGCAGCAGCAGCAGCAGCATCATCATCATCATCATCATCATCATCATCATCATCATTATCGTCACGATCAGCTGATATTTTCAGCATCGGCATCAGCATCAACATCAACATCGGCCTCCGCCGCGCCCATGTCTACACACTCCTCGCACGGTTCGCGGCCCCGTAGGGAGTTTCACGGAAGGTCCCAGTGGAAGGGCCTGCATGCCACCGCCGCGCCTATTTTGGATCACCACTCACACATTTCGTGGCCCCGCAGGGAGCTGCACCGAAGGCTCCAGTCAGAGGGCCCGCATGCCGCCGCCGCACCGATTTCGGCTCACCCCTCACACGTTTCGTGGCCCCGTATGGAGCTCCACCGCAGGCCCGAGTGGGAGGGCCCGCATGCCACCATTACACCCATGTCGGCACACCCCTCGCACGGTTCTTGGCCCCGTAGGGACCCCCACCGAAGGCCCCAGTGGGAGGGCCCGTGTGCCTTTGCCGCGCCCATTTCGGCATACTCCTCACGTTTCGTGGCCCCATAGGGAGCTCCACCGAAGGTTCCAGTGCGAAGGCCACCCTGGGGAGGGCACCCTCGAAGGTTCTTCAGTTTGGCCAGCAGAGGGTCTTTTGTTCTTGGAGGATGTTCTTCTGTTCTAGGTCCAGCCGTCTGGTACTTAGCGCGATGGCCGTGCATCTTTGTAGGATTTGCTGCAAACAGGTGCGCGGGCAAGCGCGTGCTTGCTGTGCTTTCCGTGGACGCCGAGGCTCGAGTTCAGATGTTTTCTTGGCATGCTCTGGAGCTGGGCAGGGCAACAAAAGGGCGCAGCCACAGCTTGAGTGCTCTTTGGTTTCGCAGTGCCTCGCTTCCGAGGGGTCGAGAGGCTGCCTCCTGCTCCTCGGCGGCACGCCCGCTGGAGGCGGGTGGAAGTAACACGGGGGCGGCCGGCGGAAGTACTCGTGGGCCCTCCCAGGGATGCGCGCTTGTCTCGGTTCAGGGTTTGTGGAACCAGCCAGGTGGCACTAGTAGAGGTCTTCCTTCCGAGTGATTGTCGTTGAGTCATGTGCGCCCCTTGCCCTGGCGGGTGCCGCCCGACGACTTCTGGGCTCCCTGTAAGCTTCGCGCGCCCTGCGTGCGGGTGCTGTTGATGGCTGCGGTCCAGGGCGACTGCGTCTGCCGAGCTGTGATTGCTTCCTTGCTTGCTTGCTGCTGCTGGCTGGTTAGTGGTGTTTTTGATGGGCACACACGAGTGGGAGGGGCGCATACAAGGCGCATCTGGAGAGTCTCCGTCGCCCCGCATGGCCGGAGTGGCCGAGCACCGCTGAAGAACCAGTTGTTCTGTCAACGGGTTGGTGCTTTCGCTTGCGCACTCTGGGCCCACGGGACCTGCGCCGCCTCTGGCCGCACCCGCCAGGCGTTCGGGAGCTCGGAGACATCGTCACTGAGGACACCGACGGCCAGAATCGGCAGAAGTTGGGAGGGAGGGAGGAGAGGGCGCAGGGGGAGTTAGGAGGGAGGCAGGAGGAGCAGGAGGCGGAGGAGGAGGAGGCGGAGGAGGAGGAGGAGGAGGAGGAGGAGGGTGAGGCGGAGGCGGAGGCGGAGGAGGATGAGGAGGAGGAGGAGGAGGATCAGGAGGCGGAGCAGGATTTGGGAGGAGCAGGAGGAGGGATGGATGAGGAGGAGGAGGAGGAGGAGGAGGAGGAAGAGGAGGAAGAGGAGGAGGAGGAGCAGGAGGAGCTCTCTGCTGAGTTCATGATCCGCCTCGGGCCCGTGCTGGCAGGGGAGTCATCGTGCGCCTCTCGCGCCAGGTGGGCACTTGAACTTGCTGGCAACTGCGGCACAGTCGGGCTATTCTTGCAGCTCTTGGGAAGCTTGCCCGAGAGGGCCTGTGAAAATCAGTGCTGTGCACCGTGGTGCGGTGGCCGCCACTTAGACGGGCCAGGAAGGTAACTATCGGCCAGTGCACTCTGCAGAGGATCCGCACGCACGGCAGACCGAGAAGCTGGTGGGTTGCCCAAGGTGCTCGTAAAAGTGCAAATCGTGACCGTTGGGCTCTGCCACCCAGTTGGAGAGTGCTTGGGACGGCCAGGGCATTGCTCTGTACACGTAGCCTCCCACTGCTTGACATACTGTATCTTCATCGGCTGCGGCAGACCATGCAGCGCTATTGAAATAGAAGCAACTGCATAACGTGCTCAATGTGACTGTGCGTCGGGACATGCCGCTCTCATCTTACCATTTCCTGCTTAAGGCACGTGTCCACGCGAAGTTGGAGAAGACGCACGCGAATACTGATAGCGCCAAGGCAGACGTGTCGCAGCTGGCCGACATCAAGACCCGGCAGCGATTCACGGACAAGCTTGCTAACGTGCTCGAGGCTGTCGCTGACGGGACGCCTGACCACGACGACGTGAACCTAGCCTGGTGCCAGCTCGCAGACGGATTTCACAACGCCTCGGAACAGGCCTTGCCGCGGCAGACGCGACGCCCAAGGAAGCCTTGGACGCGCCCTTTAATCTTGCAGCTGATAGACCGCCGCGTGGCAGCTCGACAGACAGGAGATATAGCTGAAGAGAAGAATCTAGCGAAGCATATCAAAAAGGCTGTTGCTGCCGACCAGGCCGCCTGGCTGCAGGAGCTAACGGCGAACGGAGACTGGGGCGAGATCCGAAAGCTCCGGAAAAGGGTTTTGCCCGCTACAGGGGAGATTCAAAAACGAGGCGGGCCAGGTCGTGGATAGCGACAGCCGGGCTGACACTTTGGCGGCGCACTTCGAGCGGGTGCAGTGGGCAGCGCGGCCGACGACGGCGATGCCAACAGATAATCTGCATGACGGCGAGCTGCCGATCGTCTTCGACCCGATCACGCAGAAAGAAGTAAGGAAAGCAGTGGGCAAACTAAAGCAGGCAGAGCAGGAGGCTTGGACAACTTACCCCCCGAGTTCTGGATAGCGGCACCCGAAGACGGCACCCCGACGCTCCGCGGATAGCAACAACTATCACCCGATATGCACTTTCCCGATAGGGTACAAGATGTTCGCGCTCGTCCTGCTGCAGAGGATGAAGGACGCCGGTGCCGAACAGCGTATTTGGGAAACACAGCTCGGGTTCTGATCGACTTGCGGTACTGCAGACGCCATATTCATCGCCCAGCGGGTGCTGGAACAGACATGAGTCGCCCGCGATGGGAAGACATTATTCTTGGCGCCGGATTGGGCAAAGGCCTTCGATTCTGTGTCGCCTCAGGCGCTGGCCATGTCTCTTCGGAGATTTGGATGCCCGAATCGTTTTGTAAACATGGTTGCTGTTATCTACGAGAGCCGTGTCTTCGAGGTCACCGACTTCGGCGCAACGTCACAAGAGAGAAAGCAATACAACGGAATTTGCCAAGGATGCCCGTTGTCACCGTTCCTATTAACTGTTGTTATGACTACGCTTCTACATGATGCTCACAGAGAGCTTCGCCCTAGACGAGGCCAACCTGTTCCAGAAGAGCTGGTCGGAAATCTTGTCTACGCGGATGACGCGCTGCTGCTCGGCGCCAGCGCAGAGGCCATGCAGGGGCCGATGACATACGTGGAGAAATTCGGGCAACATATGGCTTGCAAGTCAACTGGAAGACGGTGGAGCTGATGAAGGTGCGCACGAACGACTGTATTTCGGACAACGCTGGCGCTCCTCTTGCCAATGAGCATTCCATCGTCTACTTGGGCCCGTCGATCTCTGCCGACGGAAGATGCGCGTCGCAATTTTCCCGCAGAATCGGAGCAGCCATGCAACACTTCAAAGTACTACACACGATTTGGTCGCAATGCATGCGTTGTGCCCATATTAGTGTACGCTCTTGTCGCGGCGTGTCTGAGCCAGGCCGAACGTCGACCGTTGGGCGGCTTTCAGAATCGGTGTATCAGAAAGATGTGCAGATTGCCTCCGGTATACTTCAGTGGAGCGTCGAACGCCGCCGTGCTTGGGATCGCTGACCAGACGAAGCTCAGCGACGACCTCGCGAGACGGCAAATGATATTCATGGGCCAATTATCGCGCCGACCCGGCCGAGACCCTGTGCGACGCTCGGCGTTTGAACCGGGCACCCTGGGGCCGCGGAGGGTCGCCGGCCCGTGGAAGAGGGGCAGGCCGAGGCAGACGTGGGGCCATCTAGTTTGGAATAACTGTCTCAAGGTCGCCGGCTCCCGCGAACGACTCGCTGCCTGCTTCCGCCGGGGCGGTGGTGCAGCTCGAGTTAGAGAGTGGGGGCGCGCGGTGAAGGCATGGGCCGGAAGCTGGTAGCCCTCAGGCTGCGCTTGGTGCAAGGCGTACTTGACTTGACTTGCACAACCGCGCGCTTCCTGTCTGCGCGGCGCTGGCCCCCCCCCCCTGGTGCGCGGGGCGCGCCGGGGGTGGCGCCGGAGGCTCCGCCAGGGGGTTTAGCGCCGATCCAGGAAATCCACGCGGTCATCCGAAAGTTCACGCCCATTGCCCCTTCACTCTGGTGGCCCAAATCTGGCCGTGATCGCTGCGAGGCTCATGGGGGTTTTTCGGGGTAGGAGGAGGCCATCGGAGGAGGGCCCGGGCTGCCGCTCGAGGCAGCGGGTTCCCCGAGGCCTGGGCCGCAGCAGCGCGTCGAGGATGCTTCCTCGCCGTCCGCAACATGTCTTCGTGGCGTTTGTTCCGGCGCGCGGCCTTCCATCTATGAGAGGGCGTTTCGGCCGCCGGGGCAAAAGCCGCCTCGGGCGCAGGGTTTGCCGTTGGTTTGCCTCGGGGCCAGCTCTGTCTACCTGCGCGCGTTCAGGAGCAACCGGCGCGGCGGCGCATATCAGCGGTGCTGTGCCCGTTTTTGGGCCGCCAGGTCGACGTCTTCCGCTCGGCGCCTCTCGGCGGGTTTCACTTTCTGCAGGCGCTGGCTCGAGTAAAAGTCCCCCCTGGCTTGCGAGAGTCTGGCGCCCTGCCCAAATCCTCCGCCGGAGTGGCCCTCGCCGCCGTGCAGCTGGAGTAGCGCTTCCCGCGCAGTAAGAGGGTCGCGCCCAAATCCGCGGAAGCCAAGAGGCGGCCGGCAGCGGCCGCCGCGATTTGCGTGGCGGTGCCAGACGCTTTGGAACAGCAAGAAGGTCTGCGCGGCTTTTGACATATGCAAAAGCAGCTCCTGCCCGTGTGCTGACGAATGCAAAACCAGCAGAGTTTAACTGTCCGTGGTGAGTGCAGGTTGGTTGCGCCAAGACCCCCCATGTTCCAGCTCCGTTTCAGGAGGAGAACCGCCTTCGATTTCAGGGGGGGGGCGTTGGGGGGGGCCTTTCCAATTTCGCAATGGGCGTGTTTCGTGCTTGCCCAGGGTGGGGTTGGGTGGGTTCCAGAACCTGCAACCCCGCCACAGTATTCATCGAGGGGATGGGGGAGAAACCCGAGGGGGACCTACCTCAATTGTGTGTGTGTGGGTGTGATTGTCCTTCTTCTTGGTTGGTTGCCGTTGCCGCTTTTCCGCTGCGCCTCGCTTGCTGCCTCGGCTTGTCGCTGCCGCGCTCCGCCTTCTTGTTCTCGTTCCTTTCTCTTTTCCCCTTTTCCAATGTCCTTGCCCGCGCGGCTGCCCCCCCCCCCCCCCGCGAGTGTTGTCGTCGATTCCCTATGGGGGGATCTAGCTTCTCCGCGCCGCGTGAGCTGGGCCCGACCGCGCACTTGCCTGACCTGACCTACGCCGCGCCGCAGCGCGAGACAGCGACGCCGAACAGTGCGTGCGTGTGTGTGTGTGTGCGCGCTTGACCGCTGGTGCAGTTTACCTCTGCCTCGCCGCCGACGGGAAAGTGTGTGTGTATGTGTGTGTGCGTGCGTGCGTGTGTGTGTGTGTGTGTGTGTGTGTGTGTGTGTGTGTGTGTGTGTGTTCGTGTGTGTGTGTGTATGTATGTGTGTCTGTGTGTTTGCGTGCGCGAGTGTGCGTGTGTGTGAGAGAGAGTTTATTTCAACCCAGCTTTGCGCGTCGCGACGGTGTCGCCACTTCGCCGATGGAGGGCGCGCGTCAATGTGTTTGTTCGTCTGCTTGTCTGTCTCTCTGTCTGTCTATTTGTTTGTTTGTTTCTCTGTTATTTCGGTTGTTTGCTTGTGTTTGTGTGTGTGTGGGCCCGCGGGGGGGCTCTCCGCCTCGTGTATTGCGCCGGGGCAGGGGATTTGAACAGCCCCCCCCGCGGCCTCGCGCGATTGGTGGAGAGCGCTTGCTGGGCGCAGGTTGGCCTGGCTTGTCCTGCAGCCCCGCGCAGGAGCATTGAAGTAGAGAGCAAGGGGTAAGGGCAATCAGTTTAAGGAGGATCGCTCGCGCCTTCGGGCTGCGCCGCAGTTGACTCGATCATTGGGCGTGTTGTGACATCGGGAGCTAGTTCGAGCTCTGAGGCGCCCCGCGCCGTCGCGCGCGGAGGGGCGACGAACCTGAGTGGTAGCTTGAGACATGGGCACGGTCAGAGATTCTTCCAGCGACCATGATGCCTCGATCAAGTTTCTTTCCCGTGAAGGTATGTCCGTGGTCGCGCTATGGTGGTGGCGGTGGGGGGGGGGGGGGGGACCTAGCTGCGCAGGGATGTTCTGACTCAAGCTAGTGCCAGTTCTTGCGCCGCAGACAGGACTACTTCGTCCTGCGGAAGCCATGGATTGAGAGTCGCGTGCGCAGCCGAAGAACGTATCGAGCAGAAGCTCACTGAGTTGTTTGAACTCAGGATCCGAGGTCGAGAGTCCTCCAGCGTGGACCTCCTAGTTCACAGGGGAAACGAAATGTTGAACATGAAGAATCCCAAGCCAGTGATGAGGCTGGCGTTGACGGATGAGCTTGCTTGGGGCCCCAGTTGCGGGGGTCCGAGCGGAGGGCGCAGAGAAGATCGACTTCTGAGGATGCGATTTTTTTGTTCAGTCATTCTCCCGCTCTTGATTGTGGTCGAAGTTCTGATGGCTAACTTTTGGCTAACCTAATGGACGGCCTTGGTAGATGAATCCAGGCCAGAGCCTGGAGCGTCGTGCAAGTTACAAGGCCCGGAAGAACAATGCGGAGCTGCCCAGGCGCCCGGTCTTTTTTTTCATGATGGCGCACCGGCTGTGAGAACGGCTCTCGAGCCTAGCGTCAGCCCCTGAAAGACAGCTAGTATCGCATGGCTGGTGCCGCATCCATGTTGTTCCTGAGCGCGCATTCATGCATGCATGCTGCGGCGCGCTGCCGTTGTGGCTCATTGGCAAGCCACGGCTGCCATAGTAGCCGTTGCTTTCAGATGCCGAAATGTGTATTCGCGAAGAAGTGTGTGCGCGTGTGTGCGAGCGCGTGTGCGCGTGCGTGCGTGCGTGCGTTCGTGCGTGCGTGCGTGCGCGTGTGTGCGTGTGTGTGTGTGTGTGTGTGTGTGTGTATGTGTGTGTGTGTGTGTGCGCAGAGCCTGGCAAGTTGTGCTCTGAAGTCCTCGGCAGCGCAGCCGCAGACCTGTAGCCCAGATCAGATCTCAGCAGCTCAGCATGGCAGTGCTGAAGCATTTTGCTGCCCTGAGCTGGTCGCTGGCGCAGCCCCTACCGGCGCTTGGGCCTTGCCGCATCCCACTGATGCCGTGCCTGCAGCAAAAGCCTGTCACCCACGGCCTTTGGCGAACACCTGGATGCCGCCCGCTTCCGTGGGCTCGCTAGCCGCTCCTCCTCCCGTGCTTGTTCGACTTGGTATACGGTATACGCTTTGTGCGCCCGCAGCCTTTGCCTCCGCCCGTGGGTGTGGCCCTGATGCCGCTCCGTGTCCATTGCCAGGCTGCCTCAGCACAGGCTGGCCGCTCTGGCCACTCCTGGCGAAGGTCTTCGTGCTGTGAATACCCTCCCTCTCTCTCCCGCCGTCCGCGGCCGCTCTCTGGCCCCTTCCCCTCTCTTGCAGCCGGACAGGTAGTGCGTGCCCGAACCCGGCCCACTAGAGCGCGCGGGCGGATCGCCTCTGCCGCGCTGCGACGGACAAGTGTGTGTGGGGGTACGAGAAGGACCCACTGGAGGAGGAAGGCGGGTTGTTTTGCAATATCAAAGACGCCTACGGCGAATCACCGCCAGCCCCGGTCCTTGTGGAAACGCCTATGTGGCCGACAGCTGGGCAAGAGCTTGGCCAGGCGATCGGGCCAGTTGTTTCCCGAGTTGGTTTGGAAAGCCTTCGGGGAACGCGTGGGGGAACAAGAGGTTTGAAATCGCCTATGTGTCCGAGAGTTGCGGCAAGAACTCTGCCAATACATCGGACCATGTGTTCCCCCAACCGTTGTGGAAACCTTTCGGGGAACACTTGGAGGAGGATGGCGGGGATGATCAGGGGGAGGAGGGTGAGGAGAAGGATGAACAGGAGGAGGAGGAGGAGGAGGAGGAGGAGGAGGAGGAGGAGGAGGAGGAGGAGGAGGAGGACGAGGAGGAGGAGCAGGAGGAGGAGGACGAGAGAAGGAGAAACAAAAGGAGAATGAGAGGAGGAAGGAGGAGGAGGAGAAGAGGAGGAGGAGGAGGAGGAGGAGGACGAGGAGGAGGAGGAGGAGGAGGAGGAGGGAAGGAGAGGAGGAGGAGGAGGAGGAGGAGGAGGAGGAGGAGGAGGAGGAGGAGGAGGAGGAGGAGGAGGAAGAGGAGGAGGAGGAGGAGGAGGAGGAGGGGAGAGGGAGGAGGAGGAGGAGGAGGAGGAGGAGGAGGAGGAGGAGGAGGAGAGGGAGGAGGGATGAGGGAGGAGGGAGGAGGAAAAGGAGGAGGAGGAGGAGGAGGAGAAGGAGGGGGCATCTCGGGAGCCTCTGGGAGCACTCTTGGGGCCTCCTGTGAGCTTCCTGGGAGCCTCTTGGAGGCATTTTGGAGGCCTCTTTGGGCCTGTTGGGGGCGTTTGGGTGGTGCTCGGGGCCTCTCTGGCCGTCTCAGAGCATTCCTGGCACGTCCGATTCTGTTGGAAACCGTTTTTGGGGCCTTCCCGGGCTGACTTGAAGGCCTCTTGGGCCGCCTGGAGGCCCTCTTGGGGCCGTCTTGGGGGCCTCTTGGGCCGTTCTGGGGCCGTCCTGGAGGCCCCTTGAGCGATCTTTCGGGGCTCTTGGGCCGTCTTGGGCCGACGGAAGGCCGAAAAGAAGCAAATGCCAAAATCCTTCAAAAACCTAAGGCAAATCAATGATTTTGGCCCTTGGAGGTCTCTTGGGCCGTCTTGGAGGCCTCTTGGGAGCCTCCAGGGCCGTCATGGGCCATCTTGAGGCTATCTTGGGCCGTCTTGGGTGCATCTTGGGCCGTCTTGGAAGCCTTTTGGGGGGCCTCTCTGGGCCGACTGGGGGCCCTTTTGGGGTGCTCCAGGGCCGTCTTGGAGGCCATTTTGGGCGTCTTGGAGGATTCTTGGGCCGTCTTGGGGCCCTCCTGGGGCGGTCTTGGGGGCCTCTTGGGTCGTTCTGGGGCCATCTTGGCGGCTTCTTGGGCGATCTTGGGACGATCTTTGGGGGCTCTTGGGCCGTCTCGGGCCGTCGGAAGGCCGAAAAGAAGCAAATGCCAAAATCCTTCAAAAACCTAAGGAAAATGAATGATGTCGGCCTCTTCTGGCCTTCCTGGAGGCCCTCTTGGAGGCCTCTTGGGCCGTCTTGGGCCAGCTTCGAGCCAACTTCGGCCATCTTGGTGGGCTCCTGGCCCGTCTGACGCCGTCGGAAGCCGTCTGGGGGGCCCCTCTGGGCCGACTTGGGGCCGTCTTGGAGGCTTCTTGGGCCGTCTTGGGGCCCTCCTGGGGCGGTCTTGGGGGCCTCTTGGGTCGTTCTGGGGCCATCTTGGCGGCTTCTTGGGCGATCTTGGGACGATCTTTGGGGGCTCTTGGGCCGTCTCGGGCCGTCGGAAGGCCGAAAAGAAGCAAATGCCAAAATTCTTCAAAAACCTTAGAACAATTAATGATTTTGGCCTCCTCGGGCCTTCCTGGAGGCCCTCTTGGAGGCCTCTTGGGCCGTCTTGGAGGCCTCTTGGAGGCCTCTTGGACTCTCTTGGGCCGTCTTGGAGGCCGTCAAGGATTATCTTGGGCGGACTTGGAGGCCATCCTGGACCATCTTGGAGGCCATCTTGGGCCAACATGGCCATCTTGGAGGCCATCCTGAGCCGTCTTGGAGGATTTTTGGGGGGATTGAGCTCCGTGGCAATCCTCCCGGGACCCCGGCAGGACGCGCCGGAGCCCCAGGGGGAGTTCTTTTGGGCACCCCTGCGATGAATCAAAAGGGGGCGGCGGATCGAAGACGCCTACGGCGAATCACCGCCGCCCCCTGCCTTTTTGGAAGTGCCTATGTGGCCGAACGTTGAGGCCAGACCTGCCAAGCTATTGGACCATGTGTTCCCCGAATCGGTTTGGAAAGCCTTCGGAGAACACGTGGGCATCTTGAAGGTCATCTTGGCCGTCTGGAGGCCATTTTGACCCTTTCGAGCCTTCTTGGAGGACGTCTTGGAGGGCTCTCGGGCTGTCTTGGAGGCCACCTTGAGCGTCTTGGAAGCCTCTTGGGCCGTCTTGGGGGCCTCTTGGGGCCGTCTTGGGCCTCTTGGGCGATTTTTGGGGGCACTTGGGCCGTCTCGGGCCGTCGGAAGGCCGAAAAAAAGCAAATGCCACAATGCTTCAAAAACTTTTGGGAAATCAATGATTTTGGCCTTTTCGGCCCTTCCTGGAGGCCCTCTTGGAAGCCTCTTGGGCTGTCTTGGGCCATCTTAGGGCCATCTTCGGCCATTTTGGTGGGCTCCCTGCCCGGCCGACGCCGTCGGAAGCCTTTTCGGGGGCCCCTCTGGGCCGACTTGGGGCCATCTTGGAATGCTCCAGGGCCGTCTTGCAGGCCATCTTGGGCGTCTTAAAAGCCTCCTGGGCCTTCTGGGGGGCCTCTTGGGTCGGTCTTGGGGGCCTCTTGGGCCGGTCTGGGGCCATCTTGGAGGCCTCTTGGGCGATCTTTGGGCGATCTTTCGGGGCTCCTGGCCGTCTCGGGCCGTCGGAAGGCCGAAAAGAAGCAAATGCCAAAATCCTTCAAAAACCTAAGGAAAATGAATGATGTCGGCCTCTTCTGGCCTTCCTGGAGGCCCTCTTGGAGGCCTCTCTGGCCGTCTTGGGCCAGCTTCGAGCCAACTTCGGCCATCTTGGTGGGCTCCTGGCCCGTCTGACGCCGTCGGAAGCCGTCTGGGGGGCCCCTCTGGGCCGACTTGGGGCCGTCTTGGAATGTTTCAGGGCCGTCTTGCAGGCCATCTTGGGCGTCTTGGAGGCCTCTTGGGTCGTCTTTGTGCTCTCCTGGGTCGGTCTTGGGGGCCTCTTGGCCAGTCCTGAGGCCATCTTGGAGGCCTGTTGGGCGCTGTGGGGGCGATCTTGGGGGCCTCTTGGCCGTCTTGGGTCTTCGGAAAGCCGAAAAGGAACAACTACGAAAAACCTTTGAGCACCTTATGGCTGTGGGTTCGGCGATCTATTTTTCTATAGCCGCTCTGCTCGAGCACTTCGGAGGTCCTGCATGTTTCCCGCCCTACTAGGGAACGCAGGGCTCCAAGATTTCGTTCGGGCTCTCGGTCACAATTCGCTGGGTGCCATCGCGGGACAGGCGGCGTGTCCACGGCCCCCTCCGTGTCCTGCCTGCGAGCTGCGCTGCGGAGAAGGGGCGACCTGCGACCTCAAGTGCCCCGAGGTGACTTGCCCGATCTTCACGTGCCCAGTGATGGAGGTACCCCCTTGCCGGGTGCCCGCGCCGTGCGATATCGTGGAGGCACCGAAGAAACATACGTACGAGGTGCTGGGCGGCGTTGCGTTCTGTTCTTTCTTGACCTTGGTAGGTCAGTGGGCCGCGGGCCGCAATTCGAGACATGTTGCAGCCCCGAGCTCCGAGAGTGGGAAGCGAGGCGTGGTGGAGTACCCTTCGGCCAGGGGCCCGGTTGTTGTTCAAGTGCGACGAGAACCTAGTGCACGAACGCGTCCTACTTTGGCCTCTCTCCGTTAAGCACTGGACGGTGTTGATTCCGGATGGTGACATCTACGACGAGATCTTAGATGGGGAAGACATCGAAGAGCTCTGCCCTGTGCGTCGTGGAGTGCGCCTCCCTGCCAACCTCTCGTGCCCCGCGTATCGTCCTCGCGCGAGCCTGGAGGTGGAAGCGGTGCGGGTGGCTATCCGCGAGGGACATGCTGAAGCTGTCCGTCTACATGCCGAAGGTGTGCCCGGTCTGGTGAAGGCCGACGATGCCAGTGGCTGGTGTGACTGGGGCGGTGCTGAGTTCCCTCTTGGCGACCTGCTGGGGGCGGGCGCGGCCCCAGTCCCAGGGGCACCTGAGCGAGCCGTCCTGGGCGCGGGGCCAGGCGCCGTGTGGGTCGCGGCGGCCGAGGCGCCTAGCTGCTCCTCGGGCCAGCGCATCAGTGGCGGCAAGCTTGAGGCGGTGGTCGGCTTGAAAGGGCTCTACCGCTTGCGGGCCTCGGGAGGCACCGAGGAGGTGGTGTTCGTGGAGAAGATTCGCGAGGATGAGGTCGGCGTGCGCGCCGACTCGCGGCGCGGCGCTATCCAGGATTGGGTCGGAGGAGCCGCTGGCCGCCGCTCTTCGAGGTGATTCGGGCTCTGGGGCCGAGGTGGCGAATGGCGGGGCCGAGGGCGAGGGTGGCGCCAGAACCTTGGCGGTGCTCTACGACGAGCAGGGCGGGAGGTGGAGGCCCTGGCGACGCGTTGCAGCGTCAGGTTCGGGGAATTTCTATGAGGGCTTGCCCGTCGAGGGTCCCAGGACCACGCAGTGGCTGCTGAAGCGCGTGGGGCGCGCGGGAGGCAGCCCAATGCAATGGTGCCGTCGCTTCTTGGGCGAGTCGAAGATCGCGCCTGCTGATCGCGCGGCGTATGAGTTGCATGCCATTTGCAGGACTTTCGAATATGCGGGATCGTGCGATCAGTTGAACCTTCCGTCGCTGCCATGTTTTGAGGCGCCCTCGAGACGGTGGCAGCTTTGTCTGGGTGCCAATTCCCGTGGTCCAGGAGGCCCCAAGTTCGAAGACGTCGAGTTCTGGATGGGCGCGCAACAGCGCGCCCTGGGAGTCGCCCCTTCGTTGTCTGCGCACATCGCTAAGCGCGCGAAGGACTGGGCCGAGATCGAGGCGGCCAGGCAGAAAGCAAAGGAGGCTCGGGGCCCGAAGACGCAGCCCCAGCCTCCGAAGAAGACGTGAGCAGCGTCCGCCCTCTACCCAAGTCCTCGGGGGTGGAGGGGGGCCAAGTGCGACCGAGGCGAGTGGTGTTCTTCACCGGGTGGTGTATCCTCTTCTACACTTTTGCTATGCTGCATGGTTCTGTGGAGCTATTTCCTTTCCCTGTGTTGCCTGTTCCTGAAGTTGCTTTGGCTCGCCTATCTCGAGGCTCACGTCGGCGTGTCGGGCGAGAACGTCATGCTACTTTGCGGGTAAACCATGCCGTGGAGTCGCTGAAGTGGCTTGCTGGATGTGATGATACTGCCCCGGAGAGGTGCACGGATAGTCATCCTCATGTCCTGAGTATGCTGATGGAGGCCGCCAGGGAGAGTGCCCCAAACGAGCCTGTGCCGCAACCGCATGAAGCTGCCGGCAAGCTTCTGCATGCCCGAGCTGGCTACAGTTCGGAAGAGTCACGTGTTTTGCCATCTCAACCGAAGTTGGTTCCCCTCCCGCCCGAGGTCCACTCGCGCCCCTTTGCCGAGGACCTGCTGGAGGGTCGCGATCGTGATCTTCTCTGTCATTTCGCGGAGCGGATCGTCAGATGGGATGTGGAATTTTGGGAGATCGAGGATAATGAAGGTCCCATCGTGCCTTGCCTTGATGTGCGTCTGAAGTCCGATGTTGGCCTGTATACTACTTTTGTCAGACAGCTCGTCGAGCAGGGCGTCGTGCGGTGGTGCCGCTACGCGAAGGAGAGGGTGGCGCTCTTCTTCGCGAAGAAGCAAGATTCTCGCCGGCGCCTGATTGTCGACGCTAGGCGCTCGGCGAGCCAATCGCCGTTTTCACGACCCACCTTCTGTAAGCCTCGCCACTTGGGAAGCCTTTGGCGAGCTGGAAGTGTCGGGCGACCTCCTGGTGCATGCTGCTTCGGCAGACGTGCAATGTTGCTACTACAGATTTCGGATCGGAGAAGAGCTTAGTCGGTAGTTTGGCCTACCCGCCCTGCGAGCCCGCGACGCGGGGTTAGCTGGGGAGCTTCTCGAAGGCGCCACCCTCGACCTGGAGGACTGGGTCCACCCCTGCTTTGCCGCGTTGCCGATGGGGTCCAAGTGGGGCCTCTACTTCGCGCAGGTGGCGAACCGGGGGCTTGTCGCGCAGGTGCCTGAGCTGAAGCCCGCCAACCGGCTCTAGAACTTTGGGGTGTGTCAGCTGCTGCAGTTTTCCCATGGCGCGGTGCGCTATGTCTACGTGGATAATGTCGGCGTGCTGGGCGGCTGCAAGAAGCTGGTCCAACGTCTGAAGGATGAAGCTTCCCAGAGACTGAATGAGGCCGGCGTGTCGACGCATGGCGATGAGAGCGCCTGCCCTCAGAGTGTCAACCTGGGAGTTACGCTGGGCGGTGTCCGATCTGTGGCTCGAACGGCAGAAAAAGAGGTTCTGGGGACTTCATCGTTGCGCCAGCTGGGTCTTAGCTCCGATCAGTCCAAAGGGAGTGGAGAAGCTCATTGGACATCTCACTTTCGCTTCCATGCTTAAGAGCATTTTGTTGTCGGTGCTCATGTCTTGTTACCAGTTTGCTCGTGTGGGCGGGGTCCGTGATATTCCGTTGTGGGGATCCGTTGCAAAGGAACTTGACGTCTGTCGGGGCCCCTTCTTACTCACCAGGTCGTCTTGGGCTCTGGAGTGGGGCCAGCGGGTCGTGGCTACTGATGCCTGTCTTTCGGGGATGGGAGCAGTGGCAGCAGATCTTGAACTTGCGAAAAGGGTGTGGGCGCCGAGATGAGTGGCAACGCTGTCGTTGTTGTGAGGAGCTCAGAGTCTGCCGCCCTCGGCCTCGTGCCTGTTGTGGTCTAGAGGCTGGAGTTCGAGGCGCCTTGTCAGATCCGTTCGCGGTGAAGGTACACCGAGGGACAGTTCAGCCAGAACCATGGGGGGAGGGCCCCAACTTCACAGAGGTGCCCTCAGAGCCCATCAAGAGTGCTAAACGGCGTCTTATCGATTCAGGTCATTTTTGCCCGTAAAGAACCCGTTCATATTAGAGGCAAAAGCGGTGGTCTGGGCCCTGCGTCGTCAATCTAGACCATCGTTTCCATAGTCGACGTCGGGTCTATTTGTGTGACAATCTGGGAGTGGTCTTGGCTTTCGCTAAGGGTAGGGCCAGCGATGCCAAGCCGAATTATAGTTGTCGTCGTTTTGCAGCCCTCGTGATGGCCTCCAACTGCAAGGTGCATCTTCGAGGGGCCCCCTCGGAGCTCAATCCCGCCGATGGGCCATCTCGTCGGTTCGAGCCGGCTTCAGGTGGCAAGGCTTCGCGTGCCCCCCCACCATGGCTCATCCTTCCCAGTCCCGACTGCGTATTCCATGAGCCTCGACCGCCGCTTGCTGGCGCCATCGAGGCACCCATGTTGGCGACCGACCTGGCCATCTCAGTTCGAACCTCTGCCAGGCCATCAGCTCGTGCCGGGACAGAAGAACGGACTCTGGAGAGGCCCCGGGAGACGAGGCTGACGGCCAAGCAGAGCAGGGCCGAGAAAAGGCTCCGCACCCAGAGCGCGGACTGGACTTCAGCCGTGCAGAGTGGCAGAAGCTTCTTGGGGACCAGGGCGGTGAGAGCTTCAGCCAGAGAGACCTACTCGGCCGCCGTGCAGACGATTTTGGACTTCGCCCGGGAGAGGGAAGTGAATCCGCTGGACGCGCTGGAGTTCGTCCAGATGCTGTGCGACCTGTTCGACAAGAAGTACTTCGAGGGCGAGGGCGGCTACGTCGGCCACAAGCTGATTGCAGCCTGGCTGGACTACGTGCCCGAGTATGGGAGGATGCGGGATCTGTCTTCCTCCAGCGCACCGAGCGCTGAAGGGTCGGGGCAAGCGAACCCCAGGATTCTGTCGCCTTCCAGAAGCCTTCGAGGTGTGGGCCGCGCTGTGTGCGGAGTTGCTGCGGGAACAGACCGAGAAGACACGGCTGGCCGCTCTCGAGCTCCTGGTGATGCTAGACACCTGCGCGCGGCCAGGAGAGGTACACGCACTGCGTGCTCGCTGGTTGGTGGCGCTGGCTTCAAATATCGGTCGCCACTGGGTGCTCCGTCTCCAGGCCCCGCGAGGATCGCGCCCCCGCCGAGGTCGGGCGTTTCGACGACACGGCGGAGTGGGACCATCCTCGACTGCAGTGGGTGGGCAGCCCATTCTGCCAGACCAGGGAAGGGCGCGAAGCCGAAGACGGGGTGTGGCCCTACGCCTACGAAGAGTTCGTGAAGATGGTGCAGACGGCCTCCGTCAGGATCGGCGTGCCGCGCATGGTGCCGTATCTGGCCCAGCACAGCGGGGCCTCGATCGATGCTCTCAACCACGCTCGACCATTCGAAGAGATCAGAAAGCGAGGGCGATGACAAATCAGGAGTAATGTGACGCGGTGCGAGAAATGGGGAAGGATCTTCGAACGATGGCAGACCTCACCCAAGCCGTTCAAGGACTACGCGACGGCGTGTGCGATGCAGTTCCAGGGGGATTTCAGCGGCCAGAACGAGTTCTTCGGTGTCCCAACACTGCCGCCAACTGGAGCGTGGAGGACATATTCTCGGGGGGCGGCAGGTTCGCGAAAGCCGGGAAGCAGTTGGGCGGACGGTCCATTTCGACTGACGCCATCCATGGGCCCCAGGAAGACCTGAGTAGAATATCAACCCGCTGACAGGTGATCTCAAGACTTCTCAGCAGCGAATGTAGAGGTGCCCTGATAGGTTGCCCCTGTGCGACCTTCTCGAGAGTTAGGAGCGGGGAACCCCCGCCCCTCAGAAGCAACTCGCATGTTTTTGGGGGCCCGAATCTCTCAGACTTACTTAGATCGCGAGAAGGTCCGCGTTGGAAGCTGTTTGGCCGCTTTTTCGCTTCGCGTTTTTATTGTATGCCGTAAGCTCGGGAAGATCTGTGTCGTGGAGAATCCTCAGACCTCGCCGCTGCGGCGACTCCCCGGCTTCAAACGAGCCGCCTCCCTGCCCAGAGATGTAACTCGTGAGGCTCATTTCTGTCAGTTGGGTGCCAAATGGCGGAGGGCACGCGCTTCATGATTTGCAATGCCAGTGACATATCAAGCAAGCTTGAACGCAAATGCTCAGGGCGAGGAATTTGCAGCAGGATTGGGTGCGGTCGCCAGATCCTGGAGGGAAAAGCGGCGGACGGCCGCTTCTGGACGTTAATTGCTCAACAATGCCCTCGCCCTTTGTGCTCGTGTCCTAGTGAAATATTCGTGCCGCGCTAAACAGTGCAAGAACGGCCCCCGGGAGTCTCTCCTTCTGTGTTTCCGGGAGTACTAGTGCTTTGCTGTCTCGTGTGTTCGCAAGGCAGTGCGATGCTGGCGCCCCGCGAGTGAACCCAGGCTTGAGTTCACTACAGAACCTGCTGCTGAGTGGAAAAAGTCATGGCTGTGCGGACACTTTCATGACTTGTGGACGGTTCGGCGATATACCTTTCAAAGCCGCTCCTCTGCTCCCCTACCCTCCCACCCTTTAATGGAGTGCTAGTGCCTTGCTGTCTCGTGTGTTCGTATGGCAGTGCGTTGCTGGTGCCCCGCGAGTGAACTCCAGGCCTGACTTCACTACGGAACCTGCTGCTGAGTGACAACAGTCAGGAAAATCATTGATTATGGCCTCTTCGGACCTTCCTGGAAGACCTTTTGGAGGCCTCTTGGGCCTTCTGGGATGCCTCTTGGGCGCCTCTTGGGCCGTCTTGGGCCGTCTTGGAAGTTTCTTGGGCGGACTTGGAGGCGTCTCCTCCTCTCTTGGGCGGGCGGCCGTCGTGGGCCATCTCGGAGGCCATCTTGGGTCAACGTGGCCATCTTGGAGGCCGCCTTCAGCCGTCTTGGAGTATTTTTAGGGGAAATCCTGCTCCGTGACAATCCCCCCGGGACCCCGGCGGGGCGGGCCGAAGCCTGAGAGGGGGGTTCTTTTGGAAAAGAACCAACACCAAAACCGAGAGGGTTCAGCACGCCAGGCGCCCCTGCGATGAATCGACGGGGGGCGGCGAATCGAAGACGCCCGCGGCGAATCACCGCCGCCCCCTGCACCTTTGGAAGCGCCTCTGTGGCCGACATCTGGGCCAGAGCTTGGCCGAGCTTTCGGGCCAGTTGTTCCCCGAGTCGGTTTGGGAAGACATCGGGGAACGCGTGGGGGGGCAAGAGAAGGAGGAGGGGGGGGGGGTGAGGGAAGAAGATGGGGGAGGAGGAAACCGTAACCATTTTGGCTCAAGTCAGTTCGCGCTCAAGCAGGCTTGCGCGCGAGGGATGGCTCGGGGCGCCGCTGCCCCGCGCGGGGATTGCGCGGCGAGTTCTTGTCGTGGCGCGGCTGACGCAAAGGCCTCAGCTGACAGGCTGGTTCGCAAGCTTCAGGGCGAGGTCGCCCTTCGTGAAGCAGAGATCCAGCAGCTGCGCCGGGTGCTCGAGACGCTCGCTGGTGACGTTGAGATCGCCGACCGTGTGTTGGGGCTGCTCCCCGCTCTCTCTGCGCCGGTGGCGGGGAGGCAGCCCGGCTGGCTCGATCGGCCCCGCAGGAACGTCGCTCTGCGCGCGAAGATCGTCGCGGACCAGCCGTCCGTGGCCCCAGCGCGCCTGTTGCGCCAAGCCCAGTCGGGGCCCGGGCTGGGCGGTCGCGGCAAATCAGGCCCTGGAGTGGCGCGACCTTCGGGCAGGAAACTCAGGGCGAGTGCCCCAGTCTTCCCTGAAGGCTGGGCGGCGCCTGGCCGCTGGTTCGGGGTGTAGGGGCCCCTTTCAGACCGGGGGCCGATCGCAGAGGTGCTCTTCGACAGCGGCGATGGGGCCGGAGGGCCTCGGCAAGGGAGGCCTGTCTTGGCGACTGGTCCTTCGCTCGAAGACAGTCGAGAAGGCGGTCCTGGCAAAGGCGTGGGCAACGTGGGCGACGAGAAGATCCGCGCGCGGGCGGCTGACTACCGCGAGACCGCCTACATGCACGCGCTCGGGGTAGAGGCACAGGAGAACACTTCTCCCGAGCTGGTCGCCGAATCCAGCTGCACGGGTGCCAGGTGGTGGAGTTCCAGGGGGTCTATCGCCAGGGTCTGGTTGCACCCCCCCCCAGGGCAAGGGGCTGGCCACCCTGGCAATCTTCCTGGTTTCGTTGCAGCTGAGGCCGGTGCCGATGCGAGCCCTCGGTTCTCAAGGAGGCTGGCGGGTTTGCCAGACAGCAGGGGTCGTCGCCTGTTTCTGGATGCTCACGGCCGTCTTCGCGTGCGAGACCGAGGATTTCGGCCTGGTGCTCTCATCCTTGGCATTTGGCCCCCCCAGGAGGCGGAATGCC
>CAUYUJ010005291.1:59799-64799 GCA_963575745.1 Prorocentrum cordatum
GCCCCAGACAAGCGGCGCCTCGACCGACGTCACGCTTCTCTGGAGACGCGGGCCCCCGACCTCTTGACCTCGGGGGCAACGATAGGGGAGGATAGGCATAAGAGTGGCGGGGGCCATGATGTCTCCCCAGATTTCGTGGCGCCTCTTCTTGTTTCAATGCGTCCCCCGCCGCCCTCCCTGAGCCGCGCGCATGCCGCCGGCCATGATTTGGGCCCCCCCGCTTGGGCGCCCCCGCCTTGGACGCCCCCGACTTCGGCGAGGCTCTCTCGGGGGCTCGGGTGGGGGCTCAGCCCGCTGGTGAGCGAGTGAGGCTCGCCCCAAGGAGGGCCCGCGGTGGAGAGCGTGCGGCCTCCATCCATCCATCCCTGCAATGCTGCTGCCGCATGGGTCGGGACAGAGCGTCCGTGGTATGGGGCTCGGCCAAGTACGTATGGTTTGAACCTCGCCGTGTTCGTGCAGAGCCTCCCCCGTTGCTGTGCGCGGTGTGCCCCTTCTTCGAAGTCTTCACGCTCTCGGAGGCGGCACTTCAGGGGTGGTACCAGTCAAAAAAAGCCTCCATCCCTCCTCCTCTCCTCCCTTCCGTTCCCTGCTTCTCTGAAGATGAGGGTGAAGCTCGATCCACCAGTCGATCAACGAATGACTGCCGACGAGGTTCCTGTCAGCACAAAGCGGTGCGATCGCATGAACACCATCTGGAGCTTGCCACCGGCCAGCGCTTGCTGTGCTGACCGAGCATGGACCTCGAGCAGAGCAGGCGACACCTCGTCCTGTCTCCCAACTGCCTCCTGCCTCCTCCCTCGTCCCTCCCCCTCCCCCTCATCCTCATCCTCGTGCTGCTGGAGCTGCTGCCGCTGCTGCAGCAGCTACTCCTCCCCTGGTCCCACGAGCAGGGCCGCTGGCCCCCCACCCCTCGAGCACAGCGCGCATGCATCCTTACCGTGGCGCGCAGGGCTCACGCAGCGCTCCGTCGGGCAGCAGCTGCCCGGCAGCAGCTGCCCGGCAGCAGCCGCCCGATTAGCCACGCGCACAGGGATCGTTTCGATTCCTCCGGTTCTATTCGATTCGATTTCGATGGATTCCGATTCCGATCGATTCGACTTTGGATTCCGATTGGGATTCCGATTTCTCAATGAGGCATTACTGCTCTGCCGATTTCGGCCGATTCGACTTTTCCCGACTTGGCTGCCGATTTCCGCCGATCCGATTCATTTCGATCGCCGATCCGACTTGTCGATTCGATTCTGGGCTCCCCTGGGCTAGGGGGAAGGCTCCCTAGAAGCACCCCTGCTTCTCAGCAGGCGCGGGCCTCGCCTGTAGAGGTAGGGCCGGCGCCTCTGAGAAGCAGCCCCGCCTCGCAGAAGCCTTCCCCCCCCTCCTCCCCCCGCCCCCCTTGTGCGCGACGCCAACATGGGGCCAGGCCTCGGGCAGAGTCTCCAGCCTGCGCTCGGTGCACGGGCGGGGCCCCCGGCCCTGAGAGGGCTGAGCTGCGCGGCGCTTGTGGCGGTGGTGCTCGGAGCAGGGCCAGACGAGACAACGGTGGTTGGGCTTCGGGGGGCCCTCTCGTCGCCACGGCTGGACGCAGCTCGGCAATCTCTCGTGTGTGTGGACCCTGGGAGGGGTCCAGGGCATCCAGTTTGAGTTGCCGCTGTCTCAACTCGCCCTGCTCCGAGACGCGATCGAGAGGAAAAACCCCAATCGGGAGGGCAGTCCTCGCCCCCAGCGGTGGGGGCGTGCGGGTGTGCCCCTGGCGCAGCGACCGGATCGGGCGCTGGGCATGGACGGCCTCCGACAGAGATGGAGTTCTTAGCCGACAGGAACGTCCTGATGACGTCCGTTCAAGGACTATTCGAGAGCTGGGGCAGGTATCCGATGGTTTATCGTTTTTTGTTGTTGATGGTTTTCTCTTGTCTCAGTGCATGGCTCGATGGTTTCGATGGTTTTCTGGGCCAAATTTGCGTAGTGTCGCTGAGGACCCAAGCAGGACTCCGATGAATGTACGATTCATGCTCCCTTTTCTACGTATTCCTCTTACTCTCACCGCCACCCCGCGGACTCATTCATTTTCTTTTAAGTCGGGGTGCTAAGCGATATCGCTTTGCGGTTCCCCCCCTCCAGGAGTCATTTTATTTGATTTCGAGTGCTACTGACCACGCCAGAGGGGGCTCTTCATTGCTGCTTGAGTCACGGTGCGCATGTGAAGCGAGGTGCGCGGAGAGAGCGAGTCGTCAGGCGCGACTGCGACGAGGCAACGTATTCCTGAGCGTGGGGTCCTCTCGCCGTCGGGATAAAGCGCCTCAGAGTCAGCTTCAGAGGACGTGGAGCAAATTCTTCTTGATGCTTCGTGTACCCACACCGACGATGGCACAGCCTGCCCCTGCTCGCCTGGCGTTCGACCCGTTTCGCGCGCCCGCGTACCAAAAAGTATCCACACACATCCAGAAATAATCACCAGGCGAGTTGTCCTACAGGAATGTGTAGCAGCATGCAGTCTCGCTCTGCTAGCCTCTTGGCGGCATCGTGGGGACATCGTGGGCATCCTGAGCCACCCTTCAGACAGGTGCGAACTGTTTCCTTAAATTTGATTCCTGGGAAGGAGCGGGCACGGAGGGGAGACGAGGCCAGGGCTGGGGGGCAGGGCAGGAGACGCGGAGTCGCCAGGCTTGCGGGCAGCCGAGGCCACGATGCGACGTCACATGGCTGGTCCGCCGCTCGCCCTGGGGGGCCCCTGTCGCCGCAGCTGGATTCGCGTCGGAATTCTGGCCGGAGCGCGCTCCAGGAGCGGTCCAGGGACAGGCTGCGTCGGTGCCGTTTGGCTTGAAGAGCTACGCGACGGCGCGAGGGGGGAGGCGCCCGACCTCGCGGCGGAAGGCGGCGGGCGGGCGCTGGAAGCAGGCGGAGGTAAATCGAAAATCAGAGAGGGGGTCCAGGAGTGGGCCGGGGGGGGGCTTGGGGCCCAGCGGCCCTCTTATAATACTAATTAAGGGTACCCCTTTGCTCCAGGGCGCAGGGGCGTAGATGCGCCGTGCACCACCTTTTGAATTAGTATTATAATAGGAGTATGGGCGGCGAACCCGCGATCGCCGACCCGTGTCGTTTTGTAGGGTCCGGCGCCCGATCGCGGTGGTTCCAGCTTGGTTCCACGATGGTTCCAAGAGGTTGGCATGTCACGAAACCCAATGAATTCACAGGGTTCTTGCTTGGTTCCACCATGGTTTCGACGTCGCAAGTGTGACGGAACCCTATGAATTCATAGGGTTCCTGCTTGGTTCCACGATGGTTCCACGATGGTTCCGACGTCGCAAGTGTGACGAAACCCTTTGAATTCACAGGGTTTCTGCTTGGTTCCACGATGGTTCCACGATGGTTCCACGATGGTTCTGACGCGTCAAGTGTGACGAACCCTTATATATTCAAAGGGTTCCTGTTTGGTTCCACGATGGTTCCACGATGGTTCCGACGTTGCAAGCGTGACGGAACCTGGTGAATTCAGAAGGTTCTTGTTGCCCCAAAGAAAGCGCGGTCGCGCGCTGTCGCACCTGTTCGATTTTTCATGTTGCGTTCTTTTTTCCAGTAGACATTTGCCGAGGGCACGTGAAGACCCCTCGTGGGGCCTTCAGCGATTCGGGATCACCGATGCCACGGCCTCAGCGGCAAGGACAGGCGGCGGGTCCCAGTGGAGGGCATTTTTTCCCGCGGACGCTTCTGTGCAGCCCGGCCAGCTCCAAGAGGTCATGTTCCGCGAAACCGCGGTGTCGTGGATGCGGGACAGGCTTGCGAAAACGCTCCCGAAGCGGTGCTGGGAGGAAACCCTGGAGGCGTACCGCGCCTGGCTGAAGGCCTGCGCGGCGCAAGTCAATAGCGCCTGTGACGTCGACGGCCTGTGCCGCGAGCTGCCGTCCAGGGTAAAAGGACCTGGACCGCCGCCAGGGAGACCGCCTCGCCAAATGATGCGGTTCGCTGAAAAATAGCGCGTGCCCCATTTAAGGAAACTTTCGCACCTGTCTGTTGGGGCAGGCCTTTGGGCCTCTCTTGGGGTCCACTTGGGGCCCTCTGGAGCTCTTTTTGGGCCCTTTCGGGGGCAGTGAGGGGCCTCTTGGGGCCATCTTGGTGGCCATCGATCAAAGAATGAGGGGGGCGTGGGGTTCTGAATTACGGTTCACCCACCTTCGGAGGCAAAACGAATACCTCTTGGAGCCGTCTGGAGGCCTCGAGAGTCCATCGGCACAGTTCGAGCCCAGTCGCTCCGTCAGGGTTCTGGGAATCGAAATGCGGCACAACCGCTTGCTGTGCTTTTCCATGTCCTCAGTGTGGGCTTCTGGCTATTCGCAACGCGCCTCCGTCTCCCACTCCTTCTCCTTCCTCTATGTTCCTCGCCCAGATTGATTCGTATTCACACTCCCTCATATTCACCCATGCTCAGTCAACTCAGCCGTAGCACTCACTCACGCATAGTGATATCCACTCGGGCCCAATCGCATGTACTCAAATCCGCTCATACCCTGAGTGGGTATAACTTAGTCCCACTCGCATTCACACCTGATCGCCCCTTCCAAACACGGACGTGCCCCCCTCCGCAGGGCCTCGTGAGTGCGGCGTGCCAGCAGGCATCGGTCTCGGGCCTCCCAAGGGGGGGCGCCACCCACGGGGAGCCGCGCACGAAGCATTCAGATGCACGTGTGGTCAGCTCCAGAGAAGGCCTTGCCTTCGGCAAAATCTCGCCCTCGGCAGAAGCCGGTGGACGCAACGGCTGCGCAGCCTCCGAGGGCCACCGTCCTCGATAGCAATCGCTATATCACGTGCGCCGACTTTCGGTAGATTTTACTTCAGGTCCCTCACGAAGGGTCCTCCCGAATATCATTGGGCGCAGCGAAGCGAACATGAAATGCAACGAGGGCGGCCCCGCCAGCGGAAGCCCAGCGAAGTACGATGATGCTGCTGATGATGATGATGATGATGATGGTGATGATGATGATGATGATGCGGATGATGATTATGATGAT
>CAUYUJ010005291.1:67299-79799 GCA_963575745.1 Prorocentrum cordatum
TCATCTTGTTTGCACCCTTGGAGGTCTCGTGGGCCGTCTAGGGAGCATCTAGGAGGCGTCTTGGGGTGTATCTGGTCGTGAGAAGTTCGATGCAGCGACAACGCGACACAAACGTAACACCAAAGTGGCATTGATGATTTTTGTGTCTTGGGGCTTTCCTGCTGTAGCCGTCTTGGGGCTGTCTTGGGGGCCTTTTGGGCCGTCTTAGGACCAGCCCTGGCCGTCCTGCGGCCATCTTGGACTATCTTGCGCCATCTTGAGACTGCCTGGGGCCGTCCTGAGGCAATCTTGGACCGCCTTAGGGCCGGATTGCCCGAAGGGGGGGGGAGTAGGGGGATGGGGGAGGGGGAGCGCATGCTGCCTCTCCCTCGGGACCCCACTGGGGACCCCTCCACGGGACCTCCCCCGTTTACCCCTCCCCCTACCCCCTCCCCCTGGGCCTGGAGAGGTCCTTCCGCGGGTGGCCGGAGGGGTCTTTTTCGACTCCTGGGAGGGCAAGCTTGGAAAGCCACAGATGGTCGCCAGCAGGGGAGGAACAGTTTCGAACGAAAGAGCCTCTCCCAGGACCATCCTGGGACGATTGGCCCAGTACTCCATCTTACACGCGCCGACAGGATCGGGGGACTCCTGGAGCGAGGCACCCACGCTGGGCCTGGCCGGGCCAACTTGGGCGCATGATCGCCGTGCACGCCTTCTTTCTAGGCCTCCTAGATGGGGTCGAAGTAGATGGGGTCGGAGGATCGCGCCGCATCGCCGATGTATCGCCGATGCGGCTCGATGTGCAGCCCGATTTGCTTCACGTCCACGTCGCCGGTGCATCGCCGACGTCGACGGTGCATCGCCGGTGCATCGCCGATGCATCGTCAAGGTATCGGCGATGCGGCGCGATCCGCCGACCCCATCTAGGAGGCCTCTCTTCTGGCCAGGCCAGGGTCGGCCTGGCTTGGTCGGCGGAGGACAGCCGCCAGGGAGGCCTCCAGCAGTGCCCACTGCCCCGGGGCTGCCCCCTGAGCGCAGCCGGCGTCCGAGCGCGCCTCGGCTGCCGAGCTCAGGCAGACCTATAGGCTATAGGATGAGGATAGGTCGCCCCAGGGCGTTGCGGTCCCCCCCCCATCACGGAGCTTTTTCCGAACGCTCACTCGGCGTCCGAGCGCGCCTCGGCTGCCGAGCTCAGGCGGGGCTGTAGGCTATGGGATGAGGACAAGGCGCTCCACAGGGCTTTGTGGAACGCCCTCGGAGTGTCCTGGGGCCGCTCGGGAACGGCGGCGGCGCCCGAGGTATCCTCCAGGCCCGCCGGCTCTCGGAGCCCCCGCGGGTCCCGGAGGCCTCGCGTGAGAGGTCACTCCTGCCTGCTAGTGCTCGGCTGCTGGACCAACTTCGGCGCCACACCAAGTTGCGAGTGCTGTGTGTGTGCGCCCCCCCCCCCGGGGGAGACGCGCGCACCGAGAAATCTTTGAGTGCATGCGTCGTGGCGGGCGCTTTCTGGCCACACCTCTCGGGAAACGAAATACCATAAGAGGGGTCGACTGCATGTTCGGCTCGGACGCTCGCTTCCAAGGAGGACATCTAGTATTAGTATGTCTCTGTGCGTCCCATAATACCCAGGAGATGAAGACGTTCTTGGAGATCATGTGTACCAGAACCAAGCATCTTCTTGGTCACCGACATCAGGCAGATAATCATCAGTTGAGCTATGCCATTCACTGGAGTGCTGTGTCGCGAACACGTGCTTTCAGCACGCAGACGAGCACACTGTCATGTACCACAACATTGGCGGGGACCCATCAAGCGACAGTATGCCTGGCAGCTTCCAACGGGTTGATCATGCCATTATAAACAAACGGTGACTATCTTCTATTTCTGATGTTTGGAGTGATCGGAATCGGCCGCTTCAGTCGCACCATTTTTTAGATGTAGACCTCAACACTACAATGAATACAGACCGCAAACAACATAAAATTCATCTCGAGGTGAAGTCACTGCTGAAGGAGAACATCAAAAACAAATCTGTATTTCATTTTTTTGGCGGATGGCAGAAATAATCATACTGCGCGTCATTAGAAGATCACGCTTCTGCAATGTCAGGGTGCATGGTGCAAGCGGCTGCTGCGTGCATCCCAACTCGAACAAGACCGCGACTACTTCCCTGGATGTCGGATCGGACCGCACCACTTGATTGAATAACTGGACAAGACACGACACTTTAGGCAGGCGGTTCATGGAGTCACAGAACCTCACAAACATGATTGAAAAGCCTTCCAAGGCAGACCTGGCACACTGGCTTATAGAAAGTATTGTAACGAATGGGCGGGCGGCTATCAAATCATTGCGGAAGAATGCTGCTACGAAGTGCGGGCGGCTTTGGGATGCCCAAAGGGACTTGGCAGACGCATTCCAAAGGGCAGCCACCACGGCAGATGTTTTGGAGACGGTGCAGTGGCGAGCACCGGAAGACATCCAAATGCCAGAACAGACGCTTCATGATGGGCATTTGGACCTTGAGGTGTGGCCGATCACACCAGAAGAGGCAAAAAAGGTATTGGAACATCTTCGTGTACAGCGAGCTGGTTGGACCGATGGGGTGCTACCAGAACTCTGGAATTCACTATTGGACAGAACAGCCGCAGTGGACAGATTATCATCATTGTGTAATGCGTGCCGGAGAAAAAAAACATCCCATAATAATGGAGAGAAACATCCGTTGTGACAGCATTTCGAAAGGGAGACATATCCCAGTCTTCTAAGTCTCGGCCCATCTCTGTGCTCACAGTGGGATACAAGATACTTGCCAGCATTTTGTTGAACAAGGCCTCAAACATGGAGGGGCCGAGGAAGCATTAAGGGAGTGTCAACATGGTTTCCGGCCCCACCGCGGCACGAGTGAAACGCTATTATTGGCGCGCCAGCCGATCGACGCTACGTAGGAGGACAAGGTTGGCAAACCACAGCTCCCACTTCTTGATTGGATCAAAGTTTTCGACCGCATCAGCTCCAATGGGCTTGTACACGCACCGTAACAATTCCGCGGTCCACATGCGATGGTCGGGATTATCAAGGGCATCGACAAAATACGTAAGGTCGCCGCTCTAGACGCAGGCGCGACGTCATCGCACAGAGTACAGTCAGCTGGAATCGCACAAGGGTGCCTGCTGTAGCCGTCTTTATCTGGTATCGTTGTGCCAATATGATTACTAGGGAGACTCAGCCGTACATGGTCGCCGAAGACATGTTGTAAGCAGATGGCACCATGCTGGTTTCCAGAGACCATGACTCGCTCCAAACACATTTGACTGTGGTGGTTGCAGTTGGAAATAAATGCTGGCTGGAACTGAACTTTAGGACGACAGTTTTTTTGCACATGCAAGCGGGCGCATTCATTGCTGGACTGGATGGTGTGTCAATACAGTGCCAGTGCAAATGCAGCGCGGTCTGCTTAGGGGTCTGTTAAGCTTCGACGGGAACCACCACGCGGATCTCACACAGATGTTCGGAGAAGCCAAAGGTATGCTTCAAACATTCTGTTTGGCTTGGAACCGCGCCAATTTGAGTATCACCCGAAAGCATCGTATATTGGAGGCGTGCGTGTCATCTGAACTTCCATATGGGCTGTAATCGTGCATGCTCTTGAAAGTGAACGGAGACAGACTCGATGGATTCCAAGCGCGGTGTTAGCGGAACGTATTGAAGATTTTGCTGGTTTTGTATCCAGAGTGAGCAATACATTACTTCGTGGATTTGCCAGCACCATACCGTCATCATATGTCATCATTGTATTTGTTGTGAAGGCATCTGAATAAGTTGTATGGTAAACTTGCCCCAAACGTTCCACAGAGCCTTCCTAAAGCAACGGTTTTCGAAACTTGCCAGACTTACCAGGCGACGCTGCGGAGATGGAATTTCCGACGCTTGCGAGGGCAGCTTCGACAACGGACGACCTGTTCACACACGCAAGCCTTGGCCGCAGCAGGGGGCGACCACGACAGTCTGCAAACCATCGTGCAACGCACTTCTGAGTGGCATTCGGCTGTGGCGCAATACTGCGCAGTCTAGCCACACTTTGTACCACGATGCTTGGCCTCACCTGAGCATTTGTTTATTCTACTTGTTCGTCCATGCGTCGCCGCTGTAGCATAGCATAACAAGCACATCAGAGGGTTTCAGAATCAAGCGCGCGCCCGAGCAGGAAACACGCAGTTGAGCTTGTTCTGTGGCCATCCCTGTTTGGTGTGGCCCTTTCTGCTATGCCTGACCCTTTTTCCTTCCCCTCCGCTCCGCTCCCCTCCCCTCTCCTCTCCTCTCCTCCCCTCCCCCCTCTTCCCATCCCCTGCCGGTGCTTTGCCGTCCACCCTCGCGCTGCACCAGCGTGCTTGTGCATGGCAGTCCGAGGCCCGATCCCGCGTGCCATCATTCAGTTTGCCAATGCGCCGTCTAGGCGTGGCTTCTTTGGTTCGTTCGGAAAAAAAATAATTCTCGCAAGCGGTCCGTCTCCCCCCCGCGCCCCTCCATTTCAGTTTGCGTGGAACGCCGCGCGATCCGATTTTTTCCCCGTCGGCCGCGGTCGGCTTTGGCGTGCAGTCGAGACTTATCCTCACTGCCCTCGTTTTGCGGAGCGGCTCAGGGATCCGAGCCCGTGCGGCTGTCGAGAGGGCAGAGCCTCCCGCATCCCTGTTGGGGTTGGGCCCGTCGGCTTCAAGTCCGGCTGGCTCGGTTGAGACGCCGAACGGGCTCAGACCGAAAGCTTGGGGTGCTCATCGGTCGACGACGCCAGGTCCAATTTCGGTAGCAGCTCATGGGAGCCTCGTATGCCTTCGAAATCCCGTCTTCAGAGTGCACTCGCGTGCAGTAGCGTCTGGTAGTCGATGAGAAAGCGCCGATTTCGTATCGATTAGCGTCGCTGTAGTGCCGAATAGCGTTGATTCGCGTCGGTTGGCGTCGGTTCGCAAGAGCCAGCACGCTGACATGGGAGGCTCCCGCGAGCTACCACACAAGGGTCTACCCACCTCTTCAACCGATGTGTACTCGTACCCCCACCTCGCCCAGAGGTCGGAGCCCTATCGATGGGTTCTCGGTGGCGGTGGTCCATGCTTATCCTCCGAGAGGCTCTAGGTCTCCGAGATGGGGTCGGAGGTCAGAGGATTGCTCCGCATCGCCGATACATCGACGATGCGGCCCGATGTGGAGCCAGAATTTCTCCACGCCGATGGTGCCGATGCATCGCCGACGTCGCCGATGCATCGCCGATGCGTCGGCGATGCGTCGGCGGTGCGGCACGATCTTTCGACCCCATCTGCTCGGACCCCGTCCTTGAGACTTCTAGAGGCGAGGACAACGGGGTGGGTGGGCGGCTGGCCTCGCGCGAGGAGGCGGGGCAGGGGGGCCGTGCGCTCCCCCTGCCCCGGAGAGGAGGATGCGTGACAGCGTAACGCCCCCCCCCCCCGTTTCGCCTCCGCAGTTGCACAAGTCGTGTGCGGCGCTCTTCGCTCCCCTGATGCGGTCCTGTGCGGGGGTCCCGCGCAATGTTCTCCCACAGCGTGTTCGAACAGTGTTCTTGTCTTTCTGAGTGCAGTGGAGACCCATGCCAAGAAACACCCTGCTTGCCTCCAGGGAGCTCTGGGTTTCTTGGGTTTCGATGGTTTTGCGATGGAAGGCGTGACGTCCTGGGGTCTCAGGGTTGGGTTTCCTGTGGAAGGTCTCTGGTGGACTGGTCTCCGCAGTAGTGTTCTTGTCTTTCTGGGTACACCGTCCGATCGGGACGGTCCCTCGGAGCTGGTGCTCCTGGCCCCACGTTGCAGGGTCGGTGCTTTGCCCCCCCCCCCCCCCCTCGTCCAGAGCCGCGCTCCTCGTCCCAGCGCGGGCAACGTTTCTGGATACGACCCCTTCCTCGTCGTTGCCGCCCCTCCCCCCCCCTCTTCCTCACGTGGATCCTCCTGATCCTACTCTTGCTCCTCCTGCTCTCGCGGTTGCTGATTTCCCTCCTCCTCATTTTCCTTCGCCTCCTCCATTTTCCTGTTCATCCTCCTGCTCATCCGCCACCTCCTCATCTCCCCCCAAAATGCAAAGCCTTTCCCCATGACTGCGCATCACACGATGGAGCATTTTTTGGTATGAAGGTCATCTGCGGAGTGGTCGGATGTCACATATGGCGCGAACACGCCTAGCTTGCCCCTTCCCCCTCTCCCCTCCCCTTCCCATCGCCGCCCCCTCCTCCATCACGGGCGTTTTACGGTGGAGTTCTTTCTATGCTTTTTGCACAAAGAAGAGAACAATTGCAAGATGACACCCTTGCGGCAGAATGCCCCAAGCAGTTTTACACGGTAACGATGGGGGGCCACGATAGGGGGTCCACAATGGGGGGCCACGATGGGGGGGTCGGGATAGGGATATAGGGATGGGGATAGGGATGCGGGTAGGGGCTAGGGATACAGGGATAGGAATCTAGAGGTAGGGTTAGGGATCGTGATCGGGATGGGGATGTGGCCTTAGGGATAGCGATAGGGATACGGGAATGGGATAGGATATGGATGATATCGCCCGCCCGATTCCGGATCTGGCAGCGTGCCATCCAGGTTCCGAGGGCACATTTGTGTGTACATGCAGAACCCCTTGCAGGCAAGCTGTTCAGGGAGGCACGTACTTCCGGAGGTCCGCGCGGACTTCCTGGGTCGGCGCCGGGCGCCCCCTGGCGGCGCAGACGCAAGACATCCGCGCGGACCTCCGAAGGTCCTGACAGGATCAGGGACCACCTCCGGCTCAGGGCGGGCTCTGGTCCTCGGGCCGCTCCTCAGACCCGGGTCGTGGAGCCTCTCCGTTGCCGAGGCTCGCCGTGCCCAGGAGGGCATGATCCGTTCCCGATTCTCGCCGCCGACCAGACCACCCCAACCCAAGCCGAAGGCCTCCATCTGCCCTCCGTTTCCAGTGAGGGGGGGGATCGGGGAACGCTGACAAAAACACATACGGAACCCATCCCCCCCCAGCCCGAAGTTCGGGGCTTCGGGTTGGGGCGGGGTGGTCTGGCAGGTTGTCAGATTCAGAGTTTTTTTGGCAGCACGATGGCTGTGTCTTTACGTTGGCTCTTGTCCTCCTGCCTCCTCTCCAGATGCAGCGGCCGCCCGCTCGCAGCGACCGCTCCCGCCGGCGGCCCGCCGAGGAACCTCTGCGTCGACCTGGCCGGCCGCCCTCCTGCGCTTGCCCAGCAGCGCTTCCTGCCGTGGGTCCCCCTGGAGCTCTGGGGACAAGCGCCGGCTCTGCGGGGGCGGCCCCGCCACGCCTCGCTCCGGAGACCTGCTCGCGTCGTGGCAAGAATCACGGCGGGAGGCGGTTGGCCGTCTTCGGCCTCAGGGGGCCCTCGCTGGGCCCCAGGACCGTCAGTAGAACGACTCAGGACGCGAAGCTGGTCCCGGGGGAGGGTCGCAGACCTCTGGGGGGCCGCGTGTTGGAACAAACGACGGGGCATGTCTGGGTCGCTCTGCGACCGCGTGCGAGCCCTGCCCCTGCGGGTCGAATCGACGCTGGGGTACTGGACTTCCCCGTGGGGGCTTCGCCTGGCTGCAGACGTCTGGCAAGCTCTGAGCCTCCGCGGGTGTCTTAGAGCTCTGGCCTCCAGTCGGCGGCAAGCGAGGGGGGGAAGTGAGAAGGAGGAGGCCTTCTCAGACGGCGGAGGGACATCTGAGAAGCCCTCGCGCCTTCTGAGTTTTTTTTTTTTTTTTTTTTTTTTTTTTTTTTCTGTCTTCCGGGAAGGCTAACTAAAACTTCTCAGAAGGCCGGGGGACTTCCGAGCCTTCTGAGAGGGCCCGCCCCTTCTCACTTCCTCCCCTCGCTCGCCGCCGATCCAGGGATAGGTTCCGCAAGGGTGTCCGCGGTCCGGGTGGTTCGGCTGTGTCGCAGTCGTTGGCGTTCGGTTTCGTAGGTCCGGTCGGTTGTCGTGTCGTTGCTGCGTCGCTGCGCCCTTCTTAGGCCGTCTGCGACCTGTCGGTTTCAGTCGGCTTCGGTTTCGCTGTCGGTGCGGCCGGTTTTTGGCTGTGCTGTCGCCCTGGGCGGCCTTGATTCACGCGGCTGCCTGCTCGCGACATCTGGCCGTGGGGCGCCGGGCCGAGCACCCGTGCCGGCCCTGGCCAGGACGGCCCTGGGGCTGGGGATCGGTGCGCGCTCTCCTGGCAGGGCCCGTGCCGGCTCCATCGACGCGGTGCGATCTCTCGAGCGCGCCGGGCCCGATCCGATGCGGTCTGGGACCCTGTGCGGCCCGCTGCCTGCGAGGCGCAGGCTTGTGCATCCTGGCGCAGCCTGCCCGACTCGGTTTCGACTCCGTGCCGACGCGGCCCGATCCTCACCGAGCGCCGTCCCCTAGTCGCACAGTGCCCGCTCGCAAGCGTCCGAAGAACGTACGTCTGCTCCGAGGAGAATTGCCATAGACCCCCTGCGGCGGCTCCAGGCCACTTGCGAGCAGTTGCTGTAAGAGCAGTGGAACGCGCCCGCCTGGAGCCGGCGCAGGGTCCGATCCGCTTCCGCTTCCCGAGTCGGTGCCGGCTGGTCCTGCACGGCAGGCCCAGGAGGCAGCGCCCGTCTCTCCCGCTGCCGACGGCGTGCCCGGTCGCGGCCGGTCTCTGGAGAGCTCTGGTTTTGGCATCGCTCGGGCGTGTGCGCGTTTTGCTCGGCAGGGGTCCATCGAGGAGCATCCTGGATCATCGTGCGAAAAATGAGCGCACGGTGCCGAAGCATGCACAGGGAATGTGGACGTCCGAGCGATGGCAAGCTGGTCCGAGGCGGGGATTTCTCTCTCTAGAATCGCTGCCTCGTGTATGGACTTCAGAGGCCTCGGCACGCGGTGGATGTGGGCATGTGCGGGCATGCCCCCAAAGTTACAGCCGCTCCTCTTTACTGCAATCGTTCAATGTCTGTTCATGGGAGCCTTGGGCGGCGACACTGAAATCAGCTTTTCCTAGATTTGGACCGCGTGGGGACCACATTTGGCCCATCCTCCTGCTCCTCCTCTCTCCTCCTGTTCCCCCTCCGGTCCAAATCAGGCCCGAATAGGACAGCGCTGGGGGCCACGCAGGCTCCCATGGAACGGACACCAAACAATCGCGGCCGACCTCAGGAGCACAAGAACCGTAGGTCTCGGCTGAACGGTGTGTTCAAGAACCTGCTGAAGGAAGTGGACACAGCCACGAACATCGATGGCATCGACCTTTGGTTCGAGAAGGCCTGCCGAGTGTCCACAGGAGCTCTGCCGTTCCGCGCCGTCAGGGGGAGCACTCTTGCTGCCGAGCCTGATGAGAGACGCCCCACCCTGCAGCCAGTTCCCGATGAGGAGGTGAAGGAGGAGAAGGAGGAGGAGGAGGAGGAGGAACTGGAGGATGCGGAGCATGAGGAAGAGGAGGCGGAGGGCTGCAGATGATGGTGGTAATGATGAACATGACAGCAGGTCACGATGGTGATGAGAGGAGGGGCAACAAAGCCAGAAGGAGGAAGAAGAGGAGGAGGAGGGTCGCAAAATGAGGAGACGGTATTGACGTAGATCACTTCGAGCCGCTCTGGCGGGAGGACAGGTCTGTCGTCGTTCTGGGCACAAAGGCAGAAGGAGGCATCGAAGGGTTCCCCCCGCTGGGCATAGTGGAGCGAGGATGCAGTGGGGCGATCTGGAGGAGGAGCGTAGGAGGAGGATGACGGGCAGGAGGAGAGCCAGCTCGTTATCCAGGCTCATGCAGTCGGGTTGCGGCGGCCGGCGTCTGTTTCGTAAGAGTGCTGTGTGCGCTTCGGCCCTTCCCGTCCACAGACTTCAACTTCAGCAAAACCGCGAGCCCGATCGACGAGATCTCGGACGAGCCGCGCCACGAGTGCGAGAGGGTCCTGCTGTCCAAGCAGCTGGTCACCATCTTCCCGAGCTTTACCGAGCGCGCAGTCATAAGCTTCAAGAGGCTCCAGGATCGTCTGCATGCACCGTCTCTCGGGGTGGGCATGGGGGAGGGGGGTGATGGGCTTGGGGGCAGGGGTGGGTGGGGGGAGGAGGATGAGGGTGGAGGCACGACGACGACGATGATGAAGGTACTGTTGTTGTCGTCGTCGTCGTCGTTGTCGTTGTCGTTGTCGTTGTGGATGTTGTTGCTGTTGTTGTTGTTGTCGCCGTCGTCGTCGTCGTCGTCGTCGTTGTTGTTGTTGTTGTTGTTGTTGTTGTTGTTGTTGTTGTTGTTGTTGTTGAACATTATTTATTCTAAAGAATAATTATTGTTGGGCCCCCTGGTGCGCGCCCCCCCTGCGCCGCCTAGGCCGCAGCTACATTTTCATCATTTTCGTGAGGAAGCCTCAGAAAAGAGGGTGTGTACAGGATCCGGTTGTTTTGTTGTAATCCGCTTTCCCTTGCAAAAAACAATAGAAAATGACATTTCTTGTTCTAATATAATCAAATTTCAAGAATCCCTTGCAAAAAATAAGGTAAAGTGGACATTCGCGCGCGCAAGACGAAATCCTTCCAAAAGCTTAGTGTTCGGAGCGATTTTAACATAAAAACATCAAAAAACCAATGGTTTTTCAACAAAAAAATGTCAAAATCTCATCCCGCGCGCTCTTGCGGATTCGTAGGAAACCCAACACTTTTTAAACATTTCTGTCAAACGGGCTTTTGCGAGCAACTTTTTCGAACTTCTGCGACAACGGTTGCGCACCTGCCAGGGCCATCATCCCTGTCAAATAATACCATGCGGGACACATTCGTTTTTTCTTCGCGCGCGCACGCCGTCGTCGTCGGCCGCGGGGCCCTGAATAGTAGCCACGGTCGTCCGCATGCCACGAAGTGAAGTGTCCGAACGTCATAGGGCGGGAAGCTGGGTGTGGGTGGTGGCGAAGAGTCGTTTGGAAATTTGGTAGAGCTTGAACCGGCCCCCCCACAAAGTGGGGGTATTGCCCGCCTCCTATGAAAACCCTGGCACTGGTGAGAACGGAGTGTCCCCAGTCTTAAATGATTGTTGTTGTTGTTGTTGTTGTTGCTGGTGTTGATGTTATTGCTGTTGTTGTCGTAGTAGTAGTAGTAGTAGTAGTAGTAGAAGAAGAAGAATAAGTAGTAGTAGTAGTAGTAGTAGTAGTAGTAGTAGTAGTAGTAGTTGTGATTGATCTGGTTGTTGATGTTGGTGATGATGCTATTGATGATGATGAGGATGATGCTGGTGATGGTGGTGATGGTGGTGATGACTCTGATGATGAGAATGTTGATAATGAATATGCTGTTGATCAATGCTATAGTGATGATGACGGTGATGATGATGATGACTATGATGACGGTGGTGACCATGATGATGATGATGCTGATGCTGTTGTTGATGATGATGATGATGATGATGATGATGACTATGATGGTGATGGCGACGATTGTGATGATGGTGACTGTTCTGATGATGAGGTGCAGGTGGAGGAGGAGGAGGCGGATAATGATGATGGTGGCGGTGATGGTAGCACGATGCTGAGAGTAGTGGTGGTGGTGATGGTGATGGTGGTGATTATGATGATGATGATGATGATGATGATGATGATGATGTTAATGGTAAGGCTGCTGCTGATGCAGATAATGATGATGATGGTTATGATGATGCTGATGTTGATGATGTTGATGATGATTATGATGGTACTGATGATGATGGTGATTCTGATGCTGATGATGATGTTGTTGATGATGATGCTTATGATGATCATGATGCTGATGATGATGATGATGCTGATTATGATGGTGATGCTGCTGCTGCTCATGATGATAATGATGATGATGATGATGATGGTGATGATTATGATGATTGTAGTGGTGGTGGTGGTGGTGATGATGATGATGATGAAGGTAATGCTGATGATGATTCTTATTATGATGATGATGATGCTGATGATGCTGCTGATGATGATGATGATGGTGATGATGATGATGATGATGATGGTGATGATGATGATGGTGGTGGTGGTGGTGGTGGTGGTGGCGGCGGCGGTGATGACGAGGACAAGGGGGATGATGAGGAGGGCGGGGAAGAGAAGGAGGAGGAGGAAGAGGAAGAGGAGGAGGAGGAGGAGGCGAAGGAGGAGGACGAGGAGGAGGAGGAGGAGGAGGAGGAGGAGGAGGAGGAGGAGATGGAGGATGCGGAGGATGAGGAAGAGGAGGCGGAGGAATGCAGATGATGGTGATAATGATGAGGATGATAGCAGGTAGCGATGGCGATGATGGGCTGAAAGGGAGGAGGTGGAGGCAGGCGGCAGGCTCCGAGGAGGAGGAGGAGGACAAATCGCAGGAGCATCTGGACAAGCTGATGCTCAACCCGACGGACAAGAAAATTTACAATGGCATGGAGAGCATAGTGCGCAGGTTCATCGAGAGTTTCAGGGATGTCCAGGAGTCTTACTCCTCTTTCGCCTCCTGCTCGTTATCCTGCTACTCCTCGCTCCACCTCTCTCCTCAACGCTCATGCTATTGTGCTTCTGCCCGTATTCGCCTCTTCCCCTCAAGCACGAGTGGCGATGCACTTGCCTCCGGC
>CAUYUJ010005291.1:84799-89799 GCA_963575745.1 Prorocentrum cordatum
GGAATGTGCCCAAGAGGCTTCAGACCCTCGAGGATTCCTTATCTGATGAGGTCGGCTGTGATACTCATGACCCATCCATGATTGGAGTTCCACGGGCTTCCAGACCCTGGATTCCTTATCCAATGCCCTCACCGTAGTCGCACCTTCCGATGACAACTGCTTCCACACAGGGCGAATTCTTGACGCTTCGCGCATCTCAACCCTTCGTGCCCATGCTCCTGCTCCTCTTGCGGCTCGCCCTTTTCGTGCTCCTCCTGCCCTCTCTTCCTCCTCGGTTGCTCCTGCTTCTGCTTTCGCTCCTCCTCCCTCCTCCTTTCTTTTCGCTGGGAGCTCCCACTCGTCTTCCCGCTCCCTTTCCCGCTCGAGCTTCTCCTCCTGCTCATCCTCACCTCATCCTCATTTTCAACCTTGTCCTCATCCTCGTCCTCAGCCTTGTCCTCGTCATCCTCCTCGTGCTCTTCCTCGTCCTTTCCTTTGCACGTTGTAGTTTCGAGCCGAGCTTTGCTCTTGCCAATCTCCAGAGGTGCGCGACCCCGAGCCGCCGAAGCCCGAGATCCCCGCGAACTCGGAGAGCTGCGTGTGCAGAGATGATTGGACCGCGTGGGTCTGGTACACCTTCCCTGTGCGCAGGACGAGCCAGCTCTGAGGAGGAGGAAAGGATGACTGTGATTCTCATTCGTGTTCAAGAGTATGAGGAGAGTGGGGAGGGGGAGGGGGTAGATGACGAGGATCTTGAGATGGAGAGGGAGCTGCGGATGTTCCATATGTGAATCTAGCCGTGTGTGTGTATGTGTGTGTATGTTTGTGTGTGTGTGGATGTGCGTGTGTGTGTGTGTGTATATGTGTATGTGTGTGTGTATGTGTGTATGTGTGTATCCTGGTCGGCTTTGGTCATCAGTCTATCGTGTGAGTTCCTTGCCCTGCCTCGGCCCGTGAGGACCTGGCGACTGCCGCGCCGCTGCCCCGTGAGGGCTACACCACTTCCTTTTACCTCGCCGGCGCGCGCGCGCGCCGACAGACCTTCACTCGGCCTGGAGTCGCTCTGGCCCGCGAACGCTCAAAGTGTGTGTGTGTGTGTGTATGTGCCGGGCCGCGCCGTGCACCGCGGCTTAATTCGCGTTCTGTGTGTCCCACTGATTCCACATCGCCAGAGCAGTTACTCTGCCGAGCCGCCGACGCAAAAAGTGTGTGTGTGTGTGCGTGTGTGTTCCAGCTTCCTGGTAAGGTAGTGCCGGAAGAATTGCAAATGGGGCCTGGCGCGCGCTCCCACACCACTCGCGGGCACGTAGGAGTGGGGTTCTGCCCACGGTGCGTTCAGGTCAGGGAGCGAACCCAGCTGGAGGCTGGTGTTTCCATCCTCCAGGGGCCGTCCAGTGTGGTTCTCATCCGACCCCACCTCTGGGATGTAGAATTTGTCACGGCAGCGACGTTCAGCTCATTGGTGCGCGGCCCAGCTTCCAGGAGGCGGTGCGAGCAAGGGGTGGCAGTTGGCAGTAGACTCCGCCTTTACTCCTGGCGATGACGAAAATGGTGATGATGGTGAGGATGATGAGATGCTCACGACTGCGATGATGGCGACGACGATGCTGATGATGATGATGATGATGATGATGATGGTGATGATGATGATTCTGATGCTGCTGATGATGATTGTGATGAAGATGACGACGATGCTGATGCTGATGATGATTATGATGGTGTTGGTGATGATGACGGTGATTCCAATTGTGTTGATGATGCTGATGATGATGCTGCTGATGCTGTGATGATGATGGTGCTGCTGCTGATGATGATGATGATGGTGATGGTGGTGTTGGCGATGATTATGGTGATGATGGTGATGATGACGACGATGACCACGACGATGATGACGACGACGATTTTAATGGTGGTGGTGATGATGATGATGCTGATTATGATGATGCTGATGATGATACTGCTGCTGATGATACTGCTGCTGCTGATGATGCTGCTGCTGCTGAAGATGATGATAAGGATGACCATGATGATGATGATGATGATGATGATGATGATGATGCTGATTATGATGATGATGCTGATGATGCTGATGATACTGTTGCTGGTGATACTGCTGCTGCTGATTATGATGCTGCTGATGATTATGATGATTATGATGATGATGATGATGGTGGTGATGGTGGTGATGATGATAAGGATTACGATGATGATGATGATGCTGATGATGATGATGATGATGCTGATGACGCTGATGATGATGATGATGATGATGATGATGATGCTGATGACGCTGATGATGATGACGATGCTGATTCTGCTGCTGATGCTGATGATGATGATGATGATGATTCTGACGATGATGATGATGATGATGATGATGATGATGATGATGATGATGATTATGACGATGAGGATGATGATGATGATGATGATGATGATGATGATGATGCTGATGATGATGCTGATGCTGATGCTGATGATGATGATGATGATGATGATGATGATGATGATGATGATGCTGATGCTGCTGCTGCTGATGAGGATGAGGATGAGATGATGAGGATGAGGGATGAGGATGAGGATGAGGATGATGATGATGAGGATGATGATGATGTGATGATGATGATGATGATGATGATGATGATGATGATGATGATGATGATGATGATGATGATGATGATGATGATGATGAGGAGGAGGAGGAGGAGGAGGAGGAGGAGGAGGAGGAGGAGGAAGAGGATAAGGAGGAGGACGAGAAGGAGCAGGATGACGACAATCTTTGACCACGCCAGGAGATTCACGGGCTGCGCTACGTTCCCAGCGGACGGCGGCAAGATCAAGATCAGCAGCGACTTCGACACTTCTGGGCGGCCTGTCTCCTAATCTGCTGTCTCGACAGCCGCGAGCACAGCAGCGGGGCGAGACCCCAGGCACGATGACACGCAGGCAGCGAGAGGAGACGAGGCCAGGCAAGACAGCGGCCAGGAAGAGCGTGCAGCGGCGAGGGAGCGCGAAAGAACAGGCAGATAACACGAGATACACATATAACAGGGCGAAAAGGACGCGGACGCAAGGGAGACCGCACCAGGAAGACCTCCTCCTCCTCCTCCTCCTCCTCCTCCTCCTCTTTCTCCATTTTGCCGCCCTCTGCTGCCGCTTTCCATTGCTGCGATTCGGAATCGGCCTTGGCGGGCCACACCGCTGCTCATCCTCCCCCGTCGCCACCGCCACTGTCACTGTCGCCGTCACCCGAGTCGGTGGCCCTGACGCGCCCAGATTTCAGCAAGGCATGAGGGTGCAAACCCGTCTTGTCTGGCTGATGCTCTGAGGGGGGGCTTGTGCTCAGGGTAGGCTGCAGCACCGCTCCACGATGGGCTGTGAACCAAACCTGCAGGGTGGGCCGCTTCAGCTTCGGCTTCGGCTTCAGCTGCCGATGCACCGTGAAGCGCCTTCGGGGCCAGCTCATCCGAGTCGTTTTTTCCGCTTGCCCGGGTGCCCCCCCGTCGCCCCCCGCCGCCTCCTCCGTCTCCTCCTGCTGCTTCTGCTCTGTGTTTTGCCCCTCTGGTCCTGGCCCTCCTTCCCCCCTCCTTCGTTGCCCTGCCGCTGGTTATCACCGTTCCCCTCCTTCTCGTCCTTCTCCTCTCCTCCCTTCCTCCTCCCCCTCCTCCTCCTCCACCCCTTTTCCTTATGCCTGTTTCCTTCCTGTCGCACCTCGAGACGTGTCGGCAGGGCGGGCCCGGCGTTTCGCCTGCGACTTCCTTGCCACTGATGCTCCTTGAGCTGCAAAACTGAAAAAGTTCCATGGATGGAGGGCGGACGGTTTTCAAAATGTGGCTCTCGCCACAGCGCCGCGCACACTAAAAACACACGAGCAACTTCGCATGGTATTCACGGGTGGAGGGCGGGCCGTTTTCAGAATGCGGCTCTCACCTTCGCGCCGCGCGCAGTCGCTTCAAACTACTGCAAGAGTCTCATGGATGGAGGGCGGGTCGTTTTCAAGTTGTGGCGCTCGCCATAGCGCCGCGTACATTCGTTTCAAAAGTTTGCCCGAGTTCTACGGATGGAGGGCGGGCCGTTTTTAAAATGTGATTCTCGCCCCAGCGCCGCGCATGATTGCCCTAAGAGTTCATAACAGTGTCAAGGATTTTTGTGGGTGACGCCCCAGAAAAAGCACATTGGCACGATGTAGGTCTGTCAGGGCGCAACAGTTACGATGATTCGCGATGTTAAAGTCCGAGGAATGGTGTTCTGGTGCGACTCAGGATCGTCAGGACGCAACCGTAACATTGATTCGCGGCTTTTAATTCCCAGGAAGGATCTTCAGGCACTGTTCAGGATTTTCAGACGGTTGTCTTTCAACGGGGCGTTCAATTCTGTCAGTTTTGTTGGGACCTATACAGAGGGAACTTGGGGGGAGAGTTTACAGTCGAGCATCTGATTAAGAAGCCTCCTCCCGAAAAGCTGGGCCAGCGTTTCATAACCAACTTGCCGGAAAGCTGGCCCATCTTGGTGAGCACGTTCGCCCTTCTCCAACGTGAACACAGAGATTGGCCCAGGTTTGTGTCAGTAGATGCCTGGGAATCTTGCCCAGGTTTCTTGACTTGAGAACTTCTCGATCATATGTTTGGCTGTACTGCAACATCGTTGATGAGTTATGGGTTTGCCCTGGTGCTCGGCCTCCTCCGCCTCGTCCTTCTCCTCCTCCCTCGCCTCTCCTCCCTTTTTTCCGTGCTTCCCTCCCTCTTCTTCTCCCTGCCCCCGTCGCCGTCCCCCTCCCCCGCCTCCCCCCTTCCCCCCGCACCGCCCCGCCTGCCCTCCTCTCCGCCCCTTTTGAGCACCCATGGTGGACCGCGTCGCCCTCCACCCGCCCAGACGCCCGCCGCTCCGACCTGCTCGACGCGTCGGCCCTCGGGGCCTCCCTCGGCCCCTCCGGGGCCGGCTTCCCGCCCCGAGGCCCGAGACTGGCCTCTGGAGGCCCAGAGCGGGGACAGACGATCGGCCGCTCTGGTTTCTCCTGGCGA
>CAUYUJ010005291.1:94945-145474 GCA_963575745.1 Prorocentrum cordatum
GTTGTAGAATTCTGCTGTTCTCGCATTCGTAGTCGCATTCGCGATGGCAGTCGCAGTGGCAACGGCAGTCGCAGTCACAGCCTCAGCCTCAGCCTGCCTCAGCCTCAGCCTCAGCCTGCCTCAGCCTCAGCCTGCCTCAGCCTCAGCCTCAGCCTGCTTCAGCCTCAGCCTCAGTCTTCCTTCAGCCTCGGCCTCAGCCTCAGCCTGCCTCAGCCTCAGCCTGCATCAGCCTCAGCCTCAGCCTCAGCCTGCCTCAGCATCAGCCTGCCTCAGCCTCAGCCTCAGCCTGCCTCAGCCTCATCAGCTGCTTCAGCCTCAGCCTCAGTCTGCCTTCAGCCTCGGCCTCAGCCTCAGCCTGCCTCAGCCTCAGCCTGCCTCAGCCTCAGCATCAGCCTGCCTCAGCATTCAAAATGTGGCCCGGGAATGGAGTTCTGGGAACTCGAAGAACACGAAGTGGCCTACAGTTGGCTCCGGGCATTCAAAATCATGCCCAGGAATGGAGTTCTGGGAAACTTGAAGAGCACGAAGTGGCCTACAGTTGGCTCCGGGCATCCAAAATGTGGCCCGGGAATGGAGTTCTGGAAAATCGAAGAGCACGAAGTGGCCTACAGTTGGCTCCGGGCATCCAAAATGTGGCCCGGGAATGGAGTTCTGGGAAGTCGAAGAGCACGAAGTGGCCTACAGTTGGCTCCGGGCATCCAAAATGTGGCCCGGGAATGGAGTTCTGGGAGCACCAAGAGCGATTTTGCGAGGATGTCCCAAGCGATTTCGGCTTCGGCGGCAGCCTCCCCGGGTCCCGCCCAGACCCCCCTGAGGAGTCATGATGCTCTCTTTTGAGACCACTAGAAACCTATCAGCAAGAGCTGTTAGGTAAAAACAAGAAAAAAGGAACCACTCTTGTTGCTGCACTCCACTTCTCCACTCTTCTTTCTTTCATTTCATCCTCCTCTCATCCTCCCTCCTGCTCCGTCTTCCTCCTCCTCCTCCTCCTCCTCCTCCTCCTCCTCTTTTTTCCTTCAATCAGAATCCGCTTCCGCAGAACCTGGCCAGGCGTTTTTTCTGGTGTTTCTGGTCTGGGAGCTCAGAAAACTTGGCCAGGCGTTGGTTTCTATGTTTTTTTGGGGGGCCTGGGAGCTCAGACAACCTGGCCAGGCGTTGTTTTTGTATGGTTCTTCTGGTTTGGGAGCTCAGAAAACCTGGCCAGGCGTTGGTTTATCTGTTTTTTTCTTTCTGGTCTGGGAGCTCAGAAATCTGACCAGGCGTTTTTTTTTTCTGGTCTGGGAGCCCACGAAACCTAGCCTGGAGGTTGGGGGCTTGCGAACTACTGCTGTCAGACGAGAAAAAACAGAAACACCAACGCCTGGCCAGGTTTGTGAGCCCCCAGACCAGAACAACCAGAAAACCCAACGCCTGGCCAGGTTTCCCAGATCAGAAAAACCAGAACAACCAACGCCTGGCCAGGTTTTGTGGGGCCCCAGACCAGAAAAAAAAACAGAAAAACCAACGCCTGGCCAGGTTTCGTGAGCTCCCAGACCAGAACAAACAGAAAAGCCAACGCCTGGCCAGGTTTCGTGGACTCCCAGACCATGCAGCCGGGGCAGGAGCAGGAGGAGGAGGAGGAGGAGGAGGAGGAGGAGGAGGAGGAGGAGGAGGAGGAGGAGAGAATTGAACCTGGCGCTGAACCCTTCGGGGCTCGTGCCACTGGCGCTGAACCCTTCGGGGCTCGTGCCAGGGAAGCTTCGAGAGAATGAGAAGAGGCAACAGCGGATGATGATGATGATGATGATGATGATGATGATGATGATGATGATGATGATGATGATGATGATGATGATGATGATGATGATGATGATGAAGATGAAGATGCTGATGATGCTGATGCTGATGATGATGATGATGATGATATGATGATGATGATGATGATGATGATGATGATGATGATGATGATGATGATGATGATGATGATGATGATGATGATGATGATGATGATGATGATGATGATGATGTTGATGTTGATGTTGATGATGATGATGATGATGATGATGATGATGATGATGATGAGGAGGAGGAGGAGGAGAAGGAGGAGGAGGAGGAACTCAACGGAGTTCGGGGGGGAACGATGCCTTTAAAACCCTTTGAAGGCCGAAAGCTCGCCAGGCTCATCCAGTCTGGCGCCCAACTAGCCCCCACTAGCGACCATTAATGCCCAATAGCGCCATGTGAGAGAGATGCATGATGTCCGCTTTGCGCAAAACTGGGAGCGCTATTGGGCGCCATGGGGACGGCCAATATCTTTCGTGAGTTGCTTCCTGACCCTTCGATCCTATTTGACACCGATGCTGACAGGCCCGGTCCGCTTGGGTTCCGATGCTCTGGCGACCCTATCTGGCCCGATGCTTGCGTGGTGCCGTCGTGCATCCTGGCACGGCCGGTCCGATTCCCTTCCGATCTTGGTACCGATGCGTCTCGATTCGATGCGCATTCCGTGACCGACTTCGGTTTCGAAGCTGACTGATCCTGACCTCCATCTCGTCCTCCCCTTCGTCCGACTGCCCCAGGGCCGGCGGGGAGAAGCCAGCGCTGGCTCCGTGTCAAGCGTTGGCGTCAGCTCTCGCCCTTGGGTGAGGCCTCCTCTGCAAGGTGTTTCGTATATTCTTCTTCTTCCTCGTCCTCGTCCTCCTACTCCTCTACTTCATCCCGTCCCGCTCCTGCTTCTCTTCCTGCGTCCATGCTGGCTCCTTCTCCACTACCTGCTCCTCCTTCTACTACTGCTCCCCCTGCGCCTCCTGCTCCTCCCGCCTCTCCTGCTGCCCCTGCTTTTCCTCCTCCCCTCCTGTTCCTATCTTCCTGCTGCTGCTGCTCCTGCTGCTCCTGCTGCTGCTACTGCTGCTCTTTCGCTGCAGTCAATCCCACGGCACAGCATGCCAGCCTCAAGGCTCGGGTGTTCTCACGACTAGGAAAACTGAAACACGACAAGAGAAAACTGAAACACGACAAGGCACGGCTTATTCACGACAAGCAACAAGCAACTTCGCCACCCACTTTCGCCGCCCACTTTCGCCGCCCACTTTCGCCACCCACTTTCGCCGCCCACTTTCGCCACCCACTTTCGCCGCCCACTTTCGCCACCCACTTTCGCCACCCACTTTCGCCACCCACTTTCGCCGCCCACTTTCGCCGCCCACTTTCGCCGCCCACTTTCGCCACCCACTTTCGCCGCCCACGTTCGCCACCCACTTTCGCCGCCCACTTTCGCCACCCACTTTCGCCGCCCACTTTCGCCGCCCACTTTCGCCGCCCACTTTCGCCGCCCACTTTCGCCGCCCACTTTCGCCACCCACTTTCGCCGCCCACTTTCGCTGCCGACTTTCGCCGCCCACTTTCGCCACCCACTTTCGCCGCCCACTTTCGCCGCCCACTTTCGCCGCCCACTTTCGCCGCCCACTTTCGCCGCCCACTTTCGCCACCCACTTTCGCCGCCAGCTTTCGCCGCCCACTTTCGCCGCCCACTTTCGCCGCCCACTTTCGCCGCCCACTTTCGCCGCCCACTTATCGCCGCCGGCGAAAGTCGCGCGGCCGACGGGCGAGAGGCTAGTCGCGCGGCCGACGGACGAGAGGCTCGCCGCCGTAAGGAAGGGTCTCCGATGTCCCTTGAGGCAGCGCAAGGTTGCGGGGTGGCAGCCCGAGATGGTTTTGGGCCACATGGCCTTCGTGGCCCTCGTTCGGGGAGAAATCGTGTCAGTTTTTAACGCTGTCTACGCCTCAGCTCAGAGCTATCATGCGTTTGCAGTGCCGTGGCCCACCGTCAGGGAGGGGCTCCTGTGCTACCTCGGGCTCATGGTGCTGCTGGAGTCTCGGTGGGGTCGACCCTGGGTGCTCGTGGCGCGCTCCTCCGACGCCAGCCTCCACGGGCACGGCGTCGCCGAGGCCATCTTCGACCCCGCTGCCGTCGCCGAGATCGGGCGGGTCTCGGAGCTGGGCCGCCGACGCCTGTGTGATGGGCTGGTTCGGCGGCGCGCCTTCGAGAGCGCCAGTTTCCTGCTGGGCGCCGAGACGGGCCGGGTGGTGCCACCGTGGTGCCGACGGTGCGCCGCGACGGCCCGACCCAGAGGCCCCATGAGATTTTGGACAGTGATCGCTGGGGGTGCGACCCCAACTCTCCGGAGGTGCCGAGCGCCCTGCTTCTTGACTCGCACTGGGTGACAGCGATGGCGGATCGATGGGTCTTCTCAGGCGATGCCCTGAGACTCGAGGCCAGAGCGCTCGTGAAGGCTGCCTCTCGCGCTGCCCTCTCTCAGCCAGTTGGAGACCGCCGCGTCCTCTTGCTAGGGGGCAACCTGGCGGTGGTGTTCTGCTTTTGCCGCCTCAGGTCCATTGTTTTTCGGCTGCTAATTCAGATTCGTCGCGTTGCCGCTGTGTGCTCAGCAAGAAATATCAAGTTCGTCACACATTGAATCCTGAGTGAGTTCAATTCTGGTGATGAGGGAAGCCGCAGATTCGATTCTGTATATAGCAGCAGCAAGACCTTGGTAGCACATTTTGGCTCAAACCAGCTTTCCCATCATCGCTTATCCCAGCGGGCTTCGGTTTCCGACCGCGGGGGGCCGCTTGGCCAGGCCCCTCTTTGCAGTGATGGGGGAGAGCCCGGGGGCATTGTCGGCGGGCCGCCGGCGGCCCTCGCCCCGCGCTGGGCCGCGGCCCCGGCGGCCCGCTGCGACGGTGGCTCGCAGGGACCGGGCGCTGAGCCCTGGCGGGAGCTCGAGTGCTGCAGCCGATGCCCCTCCATCTCGCAGGGCGAGGGCGCTGGGCGCGGGCCGCGGCGTGAACGCCGGGCTCGGGGCGACCCGGCCGCCCTTGGCGAGGATGGTGGGGGAGTGCCCGCCGCCCGCCGTCGACGCCCGCGGGGGCATGCGGGGGCGCGGCGGGCAGCCCGAGCTGCGAGACGAGCGACGTGCGCGATCCGCGCGTCGCGACCGATAGCAGGCTGCGCCTGGAGCAGCGCGGCGAGGCGCGGGTCCGAAGGGCCATGGCCGCCATGGGCAGAGATGTTCGGAGGCGCGGGAAGTCGTCCAGGTTCTGCTATTTGAGAAGCGCTCGGTGGGTGCCAGATCGTTGGGGACCTATAGCCAGTGCGCCCTCGCCGTCTGCAGCTGGCTCGGCTGCTCGCTGACGGCCGTGCCAGGGTCGGGCATGCTCGACGCGAAGCTGGTGGATTACATGACCGAGCTGTTCTTCAAGGGCGACAAGGCGTGGAAGGGCGAGAAGCTCGTCGCCGGCATCGTGTCCTTCCACCCAGACTAGGGCCGCGAGAGGGGCTCTACCTTCCCAGCTCGCTCCGCTGCTTGAAAGGGTGGAAGAAGCTGTCGCCGTGTCGGCAGCGCAGGCCAGTGGTGCTTGCGATCTGGGGTGCGATAGCGGTGGAGCGGTGCCGCTTGGGCGCGCCGCTGGTCGGGGCGCTCGTTCTCGTGATGGTCGAGCGCCTCCTCAGGCCGGGGGAGATGTTGGGTCTCGCCAGTGCCTCCAACATGGCGCCGTGCGACAACGCCGTGCAGAGCTGGGTCGCCCTGCTGTTCCCCGAGAGGGTGGCCGCGAGGAGCAAGGTGGGTTCGTCGGACGATGCGATCCACACCGACTCGGGTCGCCATCCGTGGATGTGCTACCTCTACCTAGCTCTCAGGGATCGGAAGTCGTCTGGGCCCGTCCTGGGCTTGAGCTACCCGCAGTTCCTGAAGATGTTCCGCTGGGCCTTTCCATTTTGCGTGCGTGCTAATTTGTGACCTCGTGTCCCGGCGTCATTCGGACGCGCGTGCGGATTGCCTCTGCCGCGCTGCGACGGCAAACATGAGTGCGTGTGTGTGTGTGGGTGTATCTGTCTGTCTGTCTGTCTGTCTGTCTGTCTGTCTGTCTGTCTGTCTGTCTGTCTGTCTGTCTGTCTGTCTGTCTGCCTGTGTGTGTGTGTGTGTGTGTTTGCGTGTGTGTGTGTGTGTGTGTGTGTGTGTGTCTGTGTGTGTGTGTGTGTCTGTGTGTGTGTGTGTGTGTCTGTGTGTGTGTGTGTCTGTGTGTGTTGTGTGTGTGTGTGTGCGTCGTCCCAGAAACGTTTCCCTCTCGCGAACTTCGTCTCTAGTGGAGGGAGGCAATGTGGTAGCGCCCCGTGGCATTTTGCCACCCCGGCCGCGTTTCGCCGTTGGCAACCGCCTGGCGTTTTGGTCGGTCGCTGGACACCTTGCTTCCCCAGCGTGTCCGCGCTGCGTCCTCCGCGTGGGACGTCCCTTCGGGCGGCGGCCAGTGCGCCTTTTTTTTCTTCCCGCCATCCGCGTCCGGATGGCTTTGTGTTGCCCCCGTCTGGGCCGGCGCAAGCGTGCACCAACCTAGGGTTCGGCCGCCGTGCTGGACTTGTTTCGCTTCGTTTCTCATGGAGGACATCTCCCCAGGTGTGGGGGGCTTCCAGATCGCCCACTTCTTGCTCACGCGACGGGGCCCAATGATGGCTCTCGCGGCAGCTTCTTTGATTTTCACGGCAAGCATTTGACTAACGCAAATGCCAAGGCTGGAACCGACGCTTTAGCCGCGCCCTTGTGGAAAGCCAGGACCCGGCGGGAACCCTGAGACGAGGCGCAGACTTTTCCCACGACGATCGACGGAAGGACATCTCGGCTGCGTGCCGAGGGGGGATGTGAGAGGGGCCAGGCATGCTCGGCAGGCGTCGGGGCTTCGCAGAAGCCCGCGCCGGCCTTCTGAGAAGCCCTCCGTAGCTTCGGAAGAAGCTCACGTCGGGGATTTACTGACCCCGGTTGATGCAAACCCAGGTGAGCCTTATGTTGTCCCATCGTACTTACAGACCGCACCCCAGAAATGATTTCGAGCACCCAGACATCATTTCGGAGCTCGATTTGGGTTGCTCCACGGGGCGGCCTGCGGAGACGCTCCCACGATCCGCGGGCGTTCGGGGCCTGCGGGCGGTGCTCAGGGCCCCAGCCCTGCCCAGGTGCCGGGCGCCTGGAGGCGTCCAGGCCGCTGCGGGCAAGCCGTCCCCAGCCAGGCCAGCGCGAGCTCCAGCGGTCCAGCGCCAGGCCTGCGAAAGGAGATCACAGGAGCATCTGGGGTGCATGTGTGGTGGGGCGGCAAGTGCAGGGGGGGTGGGCTGAGTTGTGCTCCGCCCCTGCGCCTCGAAAGCAGGCCGTGGGCCACCGTTTCGCCATGGGAGGAGAACGCACAAGTGCGGAAGGTGGGGGGGTTTTCAGCCCCGACAGGGGCTGCAAGCCAGTCGAGGCCTGCATCGCAGTCCCTGCGTTTCCCACGGGCCGTCCAACTGGATGGAGAGGCTTCGCCTCGGGGCCCATCAGCATCACGCTGCCATGCTCGAGCGGTCTCATCGTGCCCTTGAACCCAGTCGGAATGAGTTTTTGGGCAGAGCTTCAGCCTGAGCTTTGCGCGGACGTGTGGCACCTGCTTTCTTGGTGTGCCCCACATCGATGGATGGTTATGCGAGGCATCATGTTGCCATCAGTAGCTCGAGCGCCATTAACATGCTGGCGCTCCTCCCCCTGCTCGTTCTGCTCGTGTAGCCCCCGGGCTGCTGCTACTAATCTTCCCTCCTTCAGTTCCTCCAGCTCTCTCCTCCTCCTCCTCCTCCTCCTCCTCCTCCTCCTCCTCCTCCTCCTCCTCCTCCTCCTCCCCTTCCTGGCTTCTTTTCCCCCGTCCTCCTCGCCCCCCTCCTCTTCCTCCTTCTCCTTCCCTCCCATCTTTTTCCTCTCACTGTTCCCTCTTGCCTCAAGGGGGACGACTGGGTCCTTGGCAAGAAGCTGCGGGACGGCACCGATGCTCCAAGCGGCTGGCTTCCACGCCGGTGCGTAGATCTGGATGGTGCGGCCAAGTACCAGGCACTGCGCCCCCCCGTCCCTCCATTCTTCTTCTTCTTCTGCTTCTTCTTCTTCTTCTTTGTTTTCTCCCCCCCCTCCTCCGCCTCCTCCTCCTCCTTCCTCTCCTCTGTTTCCCGCTCCTCGTGTTCTCTTCCCTCCACCTCCTTCGCCCCTTCCTTCTTCCCCCTCATGCTCCTCTCCGCCTCCCGCTGCCCCAGTACGGACGCTCCTCTTCCCGCTTCTACCGCTCCTCCTCCTCCTCCTCCTCCTCTTCCTCCTCCTCGTCCTCGTCCTCTTCCGCCTCTTCCTCCTCTTCCTCCTTTTCCTCCTCCGTCTCCTCCTCACTCGAATGGGATACTTGGTTGCCATCTGGCTCAAGGGCTGGCGCGACACGTATATCTCTGAGAAGGACTTTGCTATCACAGCAATTGTCGCAATGTCGAACTTCTCGTTTCGACCACCCCCCGCAGTTCTAGTTGGTGGCGGAGCTGGGAGCGATCCCAGCTGCGATGCACGGGAACTGCGCAGATGCGATGTGGACGCACAATCGCATTTCCTTAAATCTCCGAGTCTGTGCCGCCTTCCACTCCTTGAGCAGCTTGTGCTCATGGCTGTTCTGCAAGCCTGCGGGCCATTCGCCGCGGGTGCTCACGGGCAGGATGAGGCTAACGCCAGACCGTGGTAATCCCCGTGGGAGCCCGGTTGTGCGAGCAACAGACGGCCATGCGCATGGCATCGTCCCACGTGGGCGCCACGACGCCCAGGTCTTCTCACCACCAGCCGGTACTGGCAACGGAACGCATGCATTTGCGTTGGGCCGCGTGACTGGGTCAGTATTTGGATTCGATTGGTTTCGAGCTGTATGCAGTGGTGCTGGCTTTCTTGCTGGTGAGCACGCTGCGCACCCCGAGTTGCATGCAGTTTCTTACTTTGCCCGTTTCATCACCGTTAGCTACCGCCAAGGGCCTCAGCACCACAACGGTTGCCCCAACCTTCGAGCTGGCGTTAGTCCCTGTGCAGGTCCGAGTTCCAAGGCGCCTGCGCAGCGCTGTTCGTGGTGGAGTCTTGCAGAGGAGGATCTCCACCTTGGCGCTATGGGGCAGCATCGCCATCCCCTCCGTGGCTGCCTTGCTCTGGTTCAGTTGCATGGTGCCTGGAGGAAACGGACAGCAGGGTGGAGCAAGCGGAGGCAGAGGAGACAATCTTTTGTCAGCCACCTGCCTGGTCGCCTGAACGCGGGTCCGTCTACCCGTTCCGTCCGTGGGTGCAAGACGTATTCGCTTGGAGCGTACTTGCTCCTGAAACGCATCGCACTCAGCAGTGTGCCGCCGTCATCCTGAACCTTATGTGCCGCCGCTCGTGAATTATTTCGCTTTATGAACTTTGCGGAATTGCCCAGGGGTGTGTGGTCAACGGCCAGATGGACCTTTTGCAGACTTCGCCACCCACTTTGGTCCCGTCGGCGAGGGGTCACGTCTGCAGGCCACTAGTGAGCGCTTCGAGTTCTGGAGGCGGCGCAGCGATGCCACCGATGCGTTGCTCCCGCGGTCCTCACGCTGCGATTTTGAGCGACGCACGACGGTGGAGCTGCGATGTCGTGGGAAGTCTACAGATGGTAGCTCTTCCGAGTGGTCGGCGTCACCGCCAGCCAATACATCACGCAGCTCCAGCCCTACGGCAACCGATATCCAGCAACAGAGCCTGATTTCAACAGTCTCACGACCATGCTCAGGCGCGTTGGACACATCGTGGATCGCTTGCGCCTGGCGGCATCGCCAGCGCCCTTCGTTCACCTCCACCCTTGGGGGATCTCGTAGGCATGACCAACGACAGCAGCCATCAACACAGACAACAGCAAGGCGAGCACGCTGCAGACCCTTGGCATGCAAAAGGGCCTGAACCTTGGGCTGCGAGCGCTGCCGCCCTGCCAGGTGTCGGAGGTGCCCCTGTTCATATGCCAGCAACTTTCAGCCGGGCGCCTCGCAGCCGCAGGCCGCCTTTCTAGCCGCCGCGTGGCAGCCCGCTGATGGGGCGCTAGTTTGCCTCGAGCACCTCAGTGGCACTGGCTCAGACACCAGTTCAGACCTCGGAGAAGCTATCGATTATTCGTCGGAGCAGTTCAGAGGCTTATGCTCGAATCTACATCCAGCTCTTCTAGCAGAACGAAAACCGCAAGAAAGCACGGATACGCCACATGATTAAGCTCACCAGAAAAGTAATACAGTTCATCGAGAGAAAACGTACGTGCGTCCCAGGACGAGGGAAAATAATAAGGTAAAGGAGCCCAGCAGTTTGGATTCTTTGCCGAACTGGCTGACGACCAATTGGACAACATCTCCTACGGAGGCAATGGCAAGTGTAAGGGTGAGCGATCCAGCGGCAAGGGCAGCGGCAAGGGCACGCACGGGCCGCAGGAAGAAAGCGTGGGGCTACGACGGGCAGGTGATGAAATGCAGCGCCTGCGGGTCGGAGTTCCGCTCCAGAAGTGAATGCCAGCAGGCCGGCTCTTGAAGTTCTGGTGCCCAAGGAGGTGGCCCGAGCTCGCCTTCGTGCTCGCATAAGCGCCTCCCACGGAACATGCAGGACCTGGCCTTTCTGCTGCGCGGCCGAAGCCGGCAGGCTAGTGGCAGATGGCCGAGTCAGTCCACGGCGTTTGGTCGGCAGCATTAGTCGCGGCCGTCCAGAGCCACATTTGCGCCGACGTGCCCTCCGTGCCACCTGCACCTCAAGTCTTTCACTTCGCCCTTCATGTCTCAGGGACGCAGCTGCCGTCGCTGCCTCCATGGCATGCTCGCATGGCGCCCCTGCTCCAATGTCGACACGCCCCTCGCACGTTTCGTGGTCTACAGGGAGCTCTGCCTGAGGCCCCAGTGGGCGCGCTCGCGTGGAGTCCCCGCGCCTATCTCGGCACACGCCTCACGCTTCGTGGCCCACAGCAGGGAGCTCAACATATGGCTTTAGCCGGCGTGCTCGCATGGCGTCCCCGCGCCCATGTCCGCACACCCCTCTCACGTTTCGTGGTCCTCACGGAGTTCCGTTTGTGGCCTGAGCAGGCGTGCTCGCACGGCGTCCCCGCGCCTCTTTCGTTACACCCCTTACACGCTTCGTGCCCCGCAGGGAGCTCCACACAGGGCCCCAGTGTGCGTCCCCGCGCCCATTTCGGTACACCCCTTTAACGCTTCGTGCCCAGCAAGGAGCTCCACCCAGGGCCCGAGTGGGCATGCTCGCATGGCGTCCTCGCGCCCTTGTCGGCACACTCCTCACGCGTCCCGTGTCCCATACAAGGGGGCTCTATTCATGGCCCCAGTGGGCGTATTCGCACGGCGTCTTCTCTCCCATGTTGGCATATCCCTCACACGTTGCGTGCCAGGCAGGTAACTCCATCTATGGCCTCAGTGGGCGTGCTCGCATGGCATCCCCGAACCGTTGTTTTGGCATCTTCCCTGTTTATAGTTGCGCTTCGCTTAGACCTTCGCCAGGCTACATGTTAGTACGTGCCTTATCTCTTACAGCTTTGTGATGCCCTACTTTTGTTACCGCCTTCTACGAGCAGGCAGTTTGGTTGTTAGATGACGCCTTTCTCTGCTGTCGTTGCGCGGTTCTATGGGGTTGTATGCACCGGTTGTGCTCGGTGGTCTCGGGCTTTGGTATGGAATTACATTTTTGGTGCTACATGCCACGCTGTCTTACAGCATTTATCTGCTGGACCACCTGATGCCGCTGCTTGTCAAGCTTGCCTTTGGACGCCTGTTTTTCCGTGCGGCTCGCGGTGCGCCTCGTCTTACGTTCCCCATTCTATGGCGTTGGTTATTGGGCGGCGGCATCGTGTTCCTTGGGGGTTCATCTTGGTCTTCTTTGCGGTCCTCGTGCTGTTCGCCCGACCTGAGGTGAAAGACGTGTCGTGCGCCCCCCAAGCAACTCCCTGGCATTCCTTTCCCTTCCCGTCCCCCTCCTCTCACTTCTCCGCGCCTTCTTTGCCTTCCCCGCCTGTCGTCCCCTACCTCCCCTACGCTTCCTCCCCTCCCCTCCCTCCCCGTCCCGTCCCTCCCACCGCCTCCTCCCCCTCTCACCGCTCCCTGTCGCCGCTGCCTCCCTCGTTCCCTTTTCGCAGGTGCCCTTCCAGGAGGCGCTGCAGGGGCGGTGGGATACACCGCAGGTCCATCCTCGGCGAAGCCAGCTTCACCACCTCTGTGCCTTGTTGGGGGGGGGGGGGGGGGGCGGGGGAAGAGGTTATGGCAGTTCCAAGCCCCCGACGCCGTGTTTGTTTTCACAACGTGGGCCTCTGGAGGTCTTGGCGTCTTCCCCGGGACCAGCTTCTCGTCCCGAGCCGTTTCTGACGGCCAGGCGGCCGAAGGTGTAGCCTAGAAACCTCCCGCAGCGATTTTTATCCGACGCGAGGAGGTCTGGGGCCCCAAGGGATCTGGGCAGGGCAACACCGTCAGCGTCATCGGCGTCTGTGTCTGCGTCAGCGCGTCTGGCACCCCGTGCGCGCTCCGGGCCGAGGGCGGCTCCTCCTGGCTGCAGGGGGCCCGGCTGCTCGAGTGCAACGGGCAGACCGCCAGGTGGTCCAGCGGAGAGACCTGGCAGAGGCCCCTGGTGCCAGAGGATGGCGGCCAGGAGCCGGAGCCGGGCGTGGCTCCAGAGGTGAAGAAGGACCAGTGACCGGCGGCGTCACCACGGCCCGCTGTGCCTCCAAGCTCGCCGCCCGCTGGACTCACGGATCGAGCGTCGAAGCCGGCGTGGCCACCGCCCTGGCATGTGCGTGGCAGGGGAAAAGTTCCACTCCGCAGTGACACATTTGGTGCTGCTCCTTCTCCTGGTCGTGGAGGATGATCAGGATGGGGGTGGAGTTGTTGTTGGGTGAGGAGGAGGAGGAAGAGGAGGAGGAGGAGGAGGAAGAGGAGGAGGAGGAGGGGGAGGAGGAGGAGGGGGAGGAGGAGGGGGAGGAGGAGGACGAGGAAGGGGAAGGGTCGGATGTGGCCAGCTGGCTGCCGAGATGTTGCATCAAGCCCGCCCGTCTACCCAATCCTGCAGCTCTGCTCCTTTGTAGCCATTCGTGTCATTAAGCTCTTCCTTCATTCCAGAGGCTGTGACTGTAATTAGTGATGGGAATTGGCGATCACATCTCACCAGGCGCACCAACGAGTGGAATCCTATCGCGTTGGGCCATAACTCGGGTCGACGGGTCGGGTCATGCGAGCGGACCCTAACGGGTGGACCGTGCGGGCAGACGCTGGCGGACGGGGGGACCCTCCCGGGCGGGCTGGGCGGGTCGGGCCATATGGGATATCAAAAGGTGGGATCCATCGCGTAGGACATCCACGCGTGTGACCTTATTGATTGTGAGACACCCCATGCCAGCGCCGCTTCCCCTTTGCACGGTAAACGGGATCAGCGGATGGCCAGCGATGGATTTGTTCATGCAGTGCACGCTGCTTACAACCTGCAAGAGGAGCGTGGGTACTCCGCGCCGCGCGATCTCATCAGGATGGCGAGGAGCAGCGATAAGTCGAACATTGCGTATATACCTCCAAACCCTTCTGTGTCGGGTTCTCGCTTTGAAAAGGGCACTGCTCGCGCGTCTCCTCCTCCTCCTCCTCCTCGTCTTCCTCCTCCTCCTCCTCTTCCTCCTCCCCCTCTTCGATCCCGACCTCTTCCTGCATCCTGCTTTTATTCCCAACCCTCATGTGTTGGGCTCTCGTTTTTTGAATAAAGCACTATGGTCTCCGTCCTTCCTCCTTCCTCCTCCTCCTCCTGCTCCTTGCGGCTTCCTGGGGGGCTGCGAACTTTGCAACCGTCGCCAATGTCGTGGGCTCCTGGGAGGTCCATCCGAGCGGACCTACACGCAGATCCAGTCGGGACTTCGCGGCTCCTTTCTTGGGCTGCGAATTGCGCAACCGTCTCACTTTTCGTGGGCTCCTGGGAGGTCCATCGGAGTGGAGCCACACGCATATGCATCCGAGAGCTCGCGGCTCCCTTTTTGGGCTGCGAACTGTGCAACCGCCGCCACTTTCGTGGGCTCCTGGGAGGTCCAGCGGAGTGGAGTTACACGCAGATGCATCCGAGACTTCGCGGCTCCCTTTTTGGGCTGCGAACTGTGCAACCGTCGCCACTTTCGTGGGTTCCTGGGAGGTCCATCGGAGTGGAGTTACACGCAGATGCATTCGAGACCTCGCGGCTCCCTTTTTGGGCTGCGAACTGTGCAACCGTCGCCACTTTCGTGGGTTCCTGGGAGGTCCATCGGAGTGGAGTTACACGCAGACGCATTCGAGACCTCGCGGCTCCCTGCTAGGTGGCTGCGAACTGTGCAACCGTCGTCACTTTGGTGGGCTCCTGGGAGGTCCAGCGGAGTGGAGTTACACGCAGATGCATCCGAGACCTCGCAGCTCCCTGCTAGGTGGCTGCGATCTGCGCAACCGTCGCCGCTTTCGTGTTTTCCTGGGAGGTCCATCGGAGTAGAGTTACACGCAGATGCATTCGAGACCTCGCGGCTCCCTTTTTGGGCTGCGAGCTTCGCAACCGTCGCCACTTTCGTGGGCTCCTGGGAGGTCCATCGGAGTGGAGTTACACGCAGATGCATTCGAGACCTCGCGGCTCCCTTATTGGGCTGCGAACTTCGCAACCGTCGCCACTTTCGTGGGCCCCTGGGAGGTCCAGCGGAGTGGAGTTACACGCAGATGCATCCGAGAGCTCGCGGCTCCCTTGTTGGGCTGTGAACTTCGCAACCGTCGCCACTTTCGTGGGTTCCTGGGAGGTCCATCGGAGCGGTGTTACACGCAGATCCAGCCAGGACCTCGCGGCTCCCTTTTTGGACTGCGAGCTGCCTAGCTGTCGCCATTTTCGTAGGCTCCTGGGAGTCCCAGCGGAGTGGAGGTACTCCCCGATTCAGCGATGACCTCGCGGCTCCCTGGGGGGCTGCGAACTTCCTGACCGTCGCCATTTTCGTTGGCTCCTGGGGGGTCCAATGGAGTGGAGCTTAATGCAATCCAGCCGACACTTCTCGGCTCCCTTTTTGGGCTGTGATCTGCACAGCTGTCGCCACTTTCGTAGGCTTCTGGGATGTCCATCGGAGTGTGGAATTACACGCAGATCCAGCCAGGACCTCGCGGCTCTCTGGGAGGCTGCGAACTGTGCAACCGAGTGGACCTACACGCACATCCAGCCAGGACCTCGCGGCTCCTTTTTTTGGGCTGCGAAGTGCGCAACCGTCGTCACTTCGTGGGCTCCTGGGAGGTCCATCGGAGTGGAATTGCACAGACCTAGCCGATACCTCGCGGCCTCCTGGGGTCTGCGAACTGCCTAACCGTCGCCACTTTTGTGGGCTCCTGGGAGTCCCAGCGGAGTGTCGTCTTACGCAGATCAGAACTCTAGACTCTTCGCGTAACCCCACCAGCCCATACAGAAACAATGCCCAGAGGAGTTGCCTCGATCAGGGAAGTGGGCAGCACACAGAGGAAGGGCCCCCCAGTGGAGGTTTCTGGGAGCGTCTTGGGGGGCTCTTGGCGTCCCGGGAGCGTCTTGGGTGCCTCGGGGCCCCTCGGGGCCTCTTGGGGGTCTTTTGGGAGCCTCTTGGAGGCCTCTTGGGCGCCTCGTGGGGCCCTCTTCAAGCGCTCTTGGGAGCCTTGGGGGCGCTCTTGGGCCATCTTGAAGGAGATCGATCAAAACGATGGGAGCTCCAATTGCGGCCCCCCTCGGGAGCCTCAAAAGCCGCCTCTTGGGCCCCTTTTGAGGGTTCCTTGGAGCGCTCTTGGGCGCTCTTGGAGCCGTCTTGGGGCTCTCTTGGGCCTCTCTTGGGGCCCTCATGGGCCCTCTTGGAGCCATCTTGAGGCCTTGGAAGGCCATCGGAAGCAAAAAGGTGAGACGGCAACATTCATTGATTTTCAATCGGCTTTTGAAGGATTCTGGCCTCTTTGCGGCCTCCTGGGTAGGCTCCGTGGCCACTCGGAGCCGTCTTGGAGCGGTCTTGGGGCCTATTGGAGCATTTTGGGAGCCATCTGGAGTCATCTTGGAGCCGATGTAGCAGGCATCGCTTTTGGGCACTCCTGGGTGGAACCGCCATGGAGAGCTCAGGCGCCACAGGCTGACCTTTTCTCATCCAGACATTCACAGATGGGAGTGTCAGGAACTGAACTACTCCCGTATGGATCTCCGCGCCGATTTTGTCGAAAGTGCGCGCGCAGAAACACGCGCATATGTATTTGTATGTATGTATGTATGTATGTATGTATGCATGCATGCATGCATGCATGTAGGTAGGTAGGTAGGCTGGTAGGTAGGTAGGTATGTCTGTATGTATATGTATATGTATACGTGCATTTATGTATGTATGTATGCATGCATGCATGCATGTATGCTTGCATGCACGCATGCATGTATGTATGTAGGTATATTTGTATGTATGTATGTCTGTACGTGCATATATATATATGTATGTATATATGCATGTACGTATGAATGTATGTATGTATGTATGTATGTATGTATGTATGTATGTATGTATATATGTATGTATGTATGCATGTATGTATGTATGTATGCATGCATGCATGTATGTATGTATGTATGTATGTCTACATACATGCATCATGTATGTATGTATGTATATATGTGTACATGTATGTATGTATGTATGCATGTATGTATACATGCGTGCATGCATGCATGCATGCATGCATGTATGTGCATATGTATGTATGCATGTATGCATGTATGTATGTATGCATGTATGTATGTACGTATATGTGTACGCATGTTTGTATGCATGTATGGATATATGTATGTATGCATGTATATATATATATATATATGTATGTACGTAGGTATATATGTACGTACGCACGTACGTACGTATGTATGTATGTATGCATGCATGCATGCATGCATGCATGTATGTATGCATATATGCATGTATACCTGTGTACATGCATGCATGCATGTATGTATGTACGTATGTATGTATGCATGCATGTATGTATGCATGTTCGTGCAGGTATGGGTGTGTGTATGTATCTATGCATGCATGCATGCATGCATGTATGCATGTATGCATGTATGCATGTATGCATGTATGCATGTATGCATGTATATATGTATGTATGTATGTATGTATGTATGTATGTATGTATGTATGTATGTATGTATGTATGTATGTATGTATGTATGTATGTATGTATGTCCTCTTTTCAAAGTAGAAGCAATAGCCAGCTGACGAGTGTGCCGTATTTCGGTTTCTGGTTCAAGCTCTTTCCCCAATGCCCGTCTTGGGCGGGGCCAAGGCTCTTTTCGAGGGGGCCGCTAACTCCCTGATCACATCCTCTTCGGCGGCCGTCCTCTCCTGGGCCAGCCGGGTCCCGTGCCCTGATTGTCGGCCCGTGGTCAAGTGCGATTGCCCGAGCTGCCCCACCGTGAGCTGCGGCGACGTGATCAAACAGGAGGCGAGCGACGCATCCTGGCTGGGCTCGTTGCTGTGGTGCATCCTCTTCGTCAGCATCGGCTTCGTGATCGGACGGCTACCCCTTGCGTGGGCCTCCGCGGCCCAGAGCTCGCCTCACCCCGCTCAAGTGGTGACTACAGAGGCGATTGAGGTGGAGCCGCTCGCGGAGCAGGCTCGGCTGCAGCTGGAGGCTCTGGCGCTGAAGCGGCGGGTTGGCTCCCGTTCTACTGGGCAGTGATGGCGATTGCCGCGCCTGGCCCTGGAGTGTACACCATCCTGACTCCAGACGACGACGACTACGACGAGGACACCGCGGTGGCGGCCGACATCACTGAGGCGGTGCGGCTGCCCCAGGGCATGCAGGGCGGTGTGCCGCCGTTGGTCGGCGGCGCGGCCGTCCCAGCCCCGGTCTACCGCTTTCGCGCTCTGCCCCTGCCGGCTCGGCTAGTGGGTGCGAGGGCCGCGGGAGCCGCGCGGCTGGGCTTCGCCTTGCCGGCCGAGCCCTTCGCGCTGAACACGGTTGGGCGGCCGCTCTCGGTGGGGCCCGGCACGCCCGTGCAGGCGGGTGGCCTCGACGAGGGCGACTTCTTCGTGGTCAGGTACAACATCCCCGGACCAGTCCTGTGGCACGAGAGGGTCGTGGTCTTCAAGCCGGGCCCGCCGCCCGGGGGCGCGGCTGCGCCCGACGGAGGAGGCCTTGCCGCCCTGGCCGCCGCCCTGGGGGGGCCTGCGGCGGCTGGCGCCCCAGCGGGCGCCCTGGTCCCCCCTGCAGCCGCGGCCCCGCCCGCGCCGGTCGCAGCGGCCGCACCTGCTGGGGCCCTGGTGGGTGGCGCCGCCGCTGGCGTTGCCGCCGCTGGCCCCGCTGGAGGGGCTGCAGGAGCCGGAGCGGCGGCAGGAGCAGCTCTGGCGGCCGCACCCCTTGTGGCGGCCCCAGGGGGGGCCTCGCGGTGGCGGCTGGCGCTGCGCCTGGTCGCGGTGGCGATGCTGGAGCCCCCGTCTTCGACGTGCGTGTGCAGGTCATCGCGGTCGACTCCCAGGGGGTGCGATATCGTGAGTTCAGGGCTGCCGTCACCACGTTCACGGTCACGCCGTTCGCGGATTGGCCCGTGCGCGGGCCGCGCACCCTCCTCTGGGTCAGCAAGTTCATCGTGGCCAACGGCGGCTCGCCAGTAGCCAGGCACAACCGATGGAAGGCGGAGGCCCGCCTCAGCGGCTCAGAGCCTGGGGTGGAGGAGCACCTCCGTGTGTGCATGGCTTTGGAGACGGCAGCCTGCTACGATCAATTGAACATAACAGAGATCGCGTCCTTCGAGATGTTGGGGCGGTCTCTTCAGGTGCAGGAGGAACGACGCAGGGATCGCATCATCGGGTCCGAGGACAAAGTTGATTCTCACCTCTTTCTGGGTTCCGACCTCGTGAGGGGCAACGTGTGCGTGGCCCCCTGGCTACAAGATTGGATCGCACAGGAACTCGCCAAGGAGGTCTCGGTGATGAAAGAAAGGCGGAAGGCGCGGGAAGAGCGCAACGCCAACCGCCAGCCTCGCCATCCCAAGAAGACAGGGGACAAAGAGCAGGGGTGAATGCCCCCGCCGACACCGGCACAAGGGCACCGGTGGGCGGCGACCAGACGTTTGAGCCCTCTCCGACCGATGCGCCACGGTCGGGTAAGTCACCTGATGGCGCTGCCTCTGCTCGTGCCAGAGACATCTTTCCCCTTCCTCTCCTCTCCCCTCCCTGTAGGCCAGGCCGCGGTGCCTCCGATGTGAGTAGGAGCGTCACTCGACGCCGTCGCAAGGCTAGGCATTATGTCGACTGGGCCAACGATGCCATTTCTTCCCTCAACAGTGCTTGCGGCTTTGGGCCGGCCAGCCGTTCTGCGAACCCGACTTTATGCCAGAGGAACGTCCTCGCTCGCCTGGGTAAGCAGTTTCGAGAGGTTGGCCCCCAGCCAGCTGACCTCCTTTCTGGCGCGGGAGCCCCGAGTGAGCTCTGCGCCGCTAGTGGTCTGTACGACTCTGCTGGGACCACTAGGCGACCGTTTTCCCAGGATCTCGTCTCCTGGCCAGATGAGGGGGCTCGCCCGGTTCCGCTGGGGGATCTCCTTAGCGCTGGCGATTGTGAATGGATCGGTCGTGCCCACGAGAACTTGCTAAGGCCCTCTGAAGAGGCTCGAAGTTTTGATTCGAGAAGCTTGTCCGTTGGGGCCGTATGTGGATCCGCTGCTAAGCTCGTCTCCTGCTCGGTACGCTGCGTTTGTTCGTAAGCTGGTCGACCGGGGGATGGCCATTTTGAAGCTCGCCGCTGGCCGCCCCAGCAAGGTTGGTGTTTTCTTCGTAGCGAAAAAATCGGGTAAGCTCAGGCTTATATTCGACACCCGTGTTGCCAATTGTTTTTTTAAGACCCCTCCTGCCACCCGTCTTCCCACCGCAACGGCCCTTGGATCTGTGGAGTCCTTGGGGTCCGACGTGTTCGTAGGATCAGGTGGCATTGGCAACTGTTTTTATCGCATGGGCCTGCCGGCAGAGCTTCAGGATTTTTTGCCCTCCCCCCTATCGATGCCGGAGTTGCTGGGCCTACAGAGGTTGAAGGCCACAAGGTGGGACCAGGGACCTTATTCGAACCCGTTCTCACAATCCTTCCCATGGGGTGGAGTTGGGCCATGCACATCGCCCAGTCCGTACTGCTGAATGCCCTGGGCGACGCCGGCATCGATGGGTCGGACCTGGTCGTGGACGGCACCCGGCCTCCCCGATCGACGATTCCAAGGGTGTGCGAGTCGCGGGTTACGTCGACAACTTCGTTGTTTTCGGCCAGAGCCCCGACACCGTGGATTCGACCGTGTCCCGAATTCGCTCCACCCTCGAAGCCAAGGGCCTCGTCGTCCACGAGCTGGAATCCGCCTCGAAAGACGCGTCCTTCCTGGGGTTGGAGCTCAATTCGGGCCAGAGGCTCTCTATCCGTCGACGAGGTCTTTGGAGACTACGGCTGGCTTTAGAAGAGATCCTCAGACGCGGGCGCGCCAGCGGATCTCTTCTACAGGTGGTGGTCGGACATATTACTTGGGCCGCGTTACTTCGGAGGGGGGCTCTCAGTTTTTTAGATGACGTCTATGCCTATATCGAGAAAAACAAGAGTGACGTTGTCGACCTCTGGCCTGGCGTTCGCAAAGAGCTGTGGAGAGTACGATGTGTCCTCCCGCTCTTTACAGTTGAGTGGGGGGCCGAGTGGCGCGACCAGGTGCATGCCTCAGATGCCTCCCCATGTGGCCTAGGTGCCTCTGTCCGGCGCGTCTGTCCTCATGATGCTGGCGCTGTTGGGAGATTGTGCGAGCGATGGAGATACAAGGTCGAAGAGCATTGTCGCCCCCGGGAGGCCGCCCTCGCCGTCTCGTCTGCCCCTCCTGGTCTCCGTTCCCCCCGAGGTGGCCTCGCTGACTGTGATAGGGGCCCCGTTTACCTGGAGGAAGTTGCCCGACGTTTCGACGAGGTCCCTGAGGAGCTCATGGACCCCGACAGTTGGGCCCACATCGCTGCCTGCCAGGTGTCTGTCGGCACCGACATCTTAGCTCTGGAGGGGGGGGGGCCCTCATCCTCGCCATGCGCCGCGCCTTACGCAGCGAGAGCGCCCTCGGTCGTCGTCTTCTGCTCATCGTCGACAATCTTCCGTTGGCCATGGGTGCCACCAAGGGTCGTGCCAGATCGAAGTTCCTCAAGCCTTGCCTGACGAAGCTCGCGTGTCTGTCGCTGGTCACTGGATGTCGTTTTATTGTCAGATGGGCGCCCGCGGAGAGAAACGTGAGTGATGCCCTTTCCAGGGGGAGGTTTGGCTGGATTACTGGGTCCCGAGCTATCAGACGCTATCCGTCGTCGTGCATATCGGCTCACAGGGCCCCCCGTTTGGGGGCCCCGCCTGGGCTCCCCCGGCCCAGCTCGCTACAAGCACCAGCCGCTGTGGATGCCCCGCGCCCGCCCGGAACCTGGGCGACTGCAGGCGGCGAGCCGATCGGGGAGCAGGTCTACCTTCCTGAAGGCCCCCCGCGCCTCGGCGGCCTCGGCAGCGGTGCGGGGGCGGCCCCCGCTCGGGGAGCTCTCCTCTCTGGAGCGGCTTGCCATCCGTCCTTCCACGGAGACCCTCTACAGGTCGCTGGTGAAGGGCTTCCAGGACCACTGCCTAGGGCTGGCGCTGGACTGGCACGACTGGCCCACCCTCGACGGCCTCCTGGTCGATTTCTTCAACGGCCTGTACCTGGAGGGACTGGGGCCAGACGTCGGCAGCGGCGCGCTGGCGGCCTTGGCGCACTTCCTGCCGGGGCTGGGGCGCTCGGGGGCTACGCTGCTCCCTCGAGCCCCCCGAGCGGTGCTGGGCTGGAGGCGCCGCGCCCCACCGTTCACGCGGCTGCCCATGCCGCGGGCGGCCATGGGCGCGATCGTCGGCTACCTGATCCACCGCGGCCTCCTGCGGGCTGCCTTGCTGACCGCCGTCGCCCACGTGTGCTTCCTGAGGCCGCAGGAGATGATGCAAGTACGAGCTCGTCACCTCATCGCCCCCGCGGTGATGGTGGGGCCCGCGTACCAGTACTGGTCCATCCTTCTGCGCGACTCCGCTCTCCTGCAGGCGGGGAAGACCGGAGTGTACGACGACGCCGTGGTCATCGACATGGGCGCGTGGCTGTACCCGGCGCTGGCCTGCGTGCGGGCGACTCTCAAGCCCGACGACCTCATCGTGGACCTGAGCTTCGTGGAGTACCGACGGGTGTTCATCGAGGGCGCCGTGCTCATGGGGCTGGGCCCGCTCGAGCCGCACCCCTACCAGCTGCGGCGCGGCGGGGCGTCGGAGGACCTGACTCTGGGCCGCCGCTCGGCCGAGCAGGTTCGCCTCCGCGGGAGGTGGGCCACCTTCGTGTCCGTGAAGAGATGCGCCAAGGACGCAAGGCTGCTCGACGCCCTCAGCTCAGTGGCGCCCGAGGTGTTCGTCTACGGCAACCTCGTGCTGAACTCCCTGTCGGAGCTGCTGCGCAGCGGCAGCGGCCTGCCCGCGGGCGCGCCGCCCCTCGCCGTGGCGGCGCTGACGCACGGGCTGCCTGTGCCACCGCCGGCACGCACGGGGTCGCCCCACGGCGCCAGGAGGTAGTCCAATACCTCAAGGGCGCCCTGGCCTCCGAGCTGCGCCAGGCGGTCCGCCTCCGTCGCTTCGCATTCTTGGAGCTGTTCGCAGGATCAGGCCAGCTTGGTAGGGCCCTTAGGGCCGCAGGGTACGCATGTGTGTCCCTGGACATCAACAACGGGCCCTTGGAGAACCACCTCAGTCCGGCCTTCTGGAGTACTATTCGTGGGTGGCTCCAGGGTAGGGTGTTGGTGGGCGTCTGGTTGGGCACTCCGTGCACTACGTGGTCTCGGGCTCTGCGAAAACCTTTCAGGACCATCCAGGCCCCGATGGGCCTGTCTGGCCTCAACAAGTCTGAGCTCGCTAGGCTTCAGGTAGGAAACGACACGTTCGAGCTCTCCGTAAACGTCATCAGGACGTGCGTCCGTCTTGGGATCCCGGTGTACCTCGAGAACCCCGCGTCCTCCGTCATGTGGCATGCCCCCCTACTGGGCCCTCTCCTTGATCATCCTGAGTGCCATGTTCATCTACTGGATATGTGTCGCTTTGGGGCTCCTTGGCGAAAAGGACCAGAATTGCCATGTGGGGAGCTGGTTTCCATTCGTGTATTCATCAACGATGCGCTGGACAGAAGGGCCTGTGCTCGGTCACCGGCAAGCCTCATCTGATACTCGAAGGTGCGGACCCTGCCACTGGACGAAAGAGGACAGCCGTTGCCGCCTCGTATCCCAAGTTGCTTTCCAGAACGCTGGCGCGTACCCTCCGCCTTGTGGCTGAAAACAACCATAGCCTCAACAAGCATTCCTGGGCATTGGGGGTCAAGCCTGCCGATTTTCCCCTGCAGGCTAAAGTATAGTTTGGGTTTCAATCCTGTGATTGTCAGTTCGGCCTTGGGGCCAGTTCCACCTTTCGGGCTCGGGCCGTGCGAAACCGTCGGTCTCGTTTCATCGTTCTAGTCTCGTCAGTGCGGCGGCTCCTCGCTCGCAGTCCTGAGCTCGTCGTTCCGCCGGGTGGACCACGCAGAAGAAAAAGGTGGCAGGTCTTTGAGGTCCCTTTTTCCTGGCACACGGGGGGGATGGCAGAGCTGTCCTCTTCTCAAAGTAGAAGCAATAGCCCGCTGACGAGTGTGCCGTATTTCGGTTTCTGGTTCAAGCTCTCCCTCCCTCCCTCCCTCGCTTGCCCCTTCTCTCATTCAAAGACCCGGCCGTGCGAAACCGTCGGTCTCGTTTCATCGTTCTAGTCTCGTCAGTGTGGCGGCTCCTCGCTCGCAGTCTGAGCTCGCCGTTCCGCCGGGTGGACCACGCAGAAGAAAAAGGTGGCAGGTCTTTGAGGTCGCCTTTTCCTGGCACACGGGGGGGGGGGGGTGGCGGAGCTGTATATATATATATATGTACATATATAATCTATTGAATTAACATCTCGTTTGATGCGATTTTCATGCCAGGTCAAGCAACCCCAACAACCGCTTGCTTTAAATGGCTTTGGCATGGGCGCGTGGCCCGCACAGCCTGACTTATCAGGGACTTTCTTTGCCATGGGCCATATGCGGCGTGGCCCGCGCCGAACTGTTTGGCAAGAGAACTGCGCGCGTGTGGCCTGCATGCTGTTATTTAGCAGGCGACTTGCCAGGCTCCAGGTCAAGCGTGATGTTGCTGATGCTGAGGTCCAACAAGGCGGAGGATGAGGAGGACGAGGAGGACGAGGAGGTTGATCATGATTATGATGATGGTGGTGGTGATGATGATGATGACGATGATGGTGATGATGATGACGATGATGATGAAGGTGGTAGTGGTGATGCTGATGATGACGATGTTGGCGATGATTCTGATGATGCTGGTGGTGATGCTGCTGCTGATGATGATACTGATGATTCTGATCTGCCGCTGGTGATAATGGGGACGATGATGATGCTGCTGATGATAATGATAGTGATGATGCTGATGCGAATGATGATGCTGATGATGATGCTGATTATGATGATGATACCGCTGCTGCTGCTGATGATAATGATGCCGATGCTGATGAGGATGGTAAGGATGATCATTATGACGACGACGATGCTGATGTTGATGATGGTGCTGATGATGATGGTGGTGATGATGATGCTGATGATGATGACGATGATGATGCTGCTGGTGCTGATGATGCTGCTGATGATGATGATGATGATCATGATGATGCTGCTGATGATGCTGCTGCTACTGATGATGATGCTGTTGCTGCTGCTGCTGATGATGATGATGCCGATGATGATGGTGGCGGTGATGATGATGCTGTTGCTGATGATAATGCTTATGATGATGGTGGTGATGGTGCTGATGATGATGATGGTGGTGATGGTGCTGATGATGATGCTGATGATGATGATGAGGATTATGAGTGTGATGATGATGAAGATGAGGCTGATGATGAGGATGAGGATGGAGATGATGATGGGGTTGAGGTGGATGATAATCAGGACGAATATGATGTTGGTGGTGGTGGTGGTGCGATTGTGGTGATGGTGGTGGTGGTGGTGGCGGTAAGATGGTGGTGATGGTGCTGCTGATGATGATCATGATGGCCGTTTCTGTTGAAGTTTATTGCCAGACAAGGGGGGGTGAGAGACCGAATGCTCGCATTGTTTCCACAGCCTTCGCCTCTCGAGCTTGAGCTGCGGCGGGGCCGCGGTGCATTGCCTGGCTCGGCCTCCGGATGAACTTCCTGAATCTGGTGGACCGCTGGGGCGTGCCCGCGCTGCAGGCCTGGGTCTCGCGCTGCCTTACCACCCGCGTCCCATCGTGCCCCGCGTGCCCAGCTTGCCCGCCGTGCCCAGGGGCGACGGTGGGGGCGACCGCGGGGGCCGTGTCGGTGGCCTGGGCGGGCGCAGCGCTGGCGGAAGCCTCCATCGTTGCTCTTGCCGTCCTTGTCCTGCTGCGCGTCTTCGGCCCACTCCGCTTCACCTCCGACGCGAAGCCCCCGCCTCCCGCCGCCCCGACCGTGGTGGCCTCCGCTCCGACTAGTCGCGCTGCGCACCTGGATTTCGCTGCTGCTACCGATGGCGGAGGCGTGGGCTTAAGCCTGTACAACGTAGGCGGCGCGCCGCTTTTCCGCCAGAGGAGGGTGGTGGGGCAACTGGCGCTCACCGATGATGCCATAATTTGTGACGCCTGACGACGTGGTGTACGCGGAACGGCTGCTGGCGGCCGGCGCCGACATCGCGGCGGTGCGCTTCGCGGCTGCGCGGTGGCCGCCCCCGCCTGGGATCTCGCCGGGGTCGACCCTGGCCTGGCTGGAAGCTGCCGCGGCCGAGGCCGACGCGGAGTTCGCCCGGAGCCACCCCGGCGCGACGCTTCCTCTGGGGGCTCGCTCGTGCCGATGGCCGGCGGGCTCCTCCCCGGGGCGGTGGCGGCGGCGCCCGCCGCGGGGCCCGCGGCCGTGGCCGCCCCTCCGCCCGCAGCCGCAGGCGCTGTGGCGCCGGCGGGCGAGGCGCCCGCGGGGCCGCCCCAGGCGGCCGGCGCCGCCCTTGCCGCTGCGATGCCCCTGGGGGCGCCGGCGCCTGCCCTCCGCCCCCGTCGCGGCCGCGCCCGCCGTCGGCGTGGCCCCGCCCGCCGTGGGGGCGCCAGCGGGGCCTGGCTGGAGAAGCGGAGGCGGGCCCCCGCTGGGGGCGAACGGCGAGGCGCTGGCGGACTGGGGCTGGGTGCTCGCGGAGGACGTGGACTCGTTCTGGTCCGGCTCCGTGGCGCGAGTCGGCCCGATCAGTGGCATCATCCTTTGGCGTCGCGGGCTGGGCGTCGCGCGGTGCTGGTCCTCGGGGAGGGGATCTCGGCCGAGGACTGGCCACCCAGCGGTGGCGCGGCTCCGACCCTCGGACCCTTGCTCGTGAGCTTGGCCTCGTCGGCCCACGGGGCTGGCTCTCGGTGCCGGAGGTCGCCGATGAGGTGTCCGACCCAAAGTTCGCTCTCGCACCGAGGTCCGCTGCCTGGTGTGTCAGTTGTCTTCTGCGCGAGGGCGGGCCAGCCCAGCGTCGCGAGAGCTGGAGGGCTCGCAAGCGACTCAGCGCGTCCGCCTACGGTGTCGCCGAGCATCGCGCCCTCAGCACGGTGCTCGAATACCTTTCCACCGCCGATGAGGTCAATGTGTCGAACCTGGTGCATGTCGAGCGCCTGCTGAGGAATATGCAGCTCATTGGGCACATCTGGGACGAGAGGCAGCGCGGGCAGGACTCGAACCAGCAGAGGATGCCGCAGGAGGAGGTCAGCGCTTTTATGGGAGTCACGGGCTCTGCTAGCCGTCCTAGCAGCATGGTGTGTCCCCATCTTGCTAGGCGTGATTGGTCAGGAGCTCGAGCGCGTGAGTCAGTGGGAAGAGAATGCCCGCGAGCTGCGGGAGGAAGCGAAGGCCACCGAAGGGGCCAAGGCCGGAGGCGCGAAGTCATGATGATCTACACCCCAGAGGGGCCTTGTGGCATAGCTTCCCCGGGAGCTGCGGTATCTGGGCCCACCTCGGCGTTCCCCTGCGGCGGCGTGGATGCGCGTGGCAGGCGCGGCGCGGCTGGCGCGAAGCGGCAGCCGGGAACCTTTCCGCTGCCGATGCTGGCCGCTGCCTGCCCCGGCGGGCTGGTAGGAAGCGGGTGCTCTCGCGGCGTGCGGAGGCGTGTGCGCGAGTCGGCGTCGGCGCCGTGGCTAGTCGGGCAGGCGGTGGAGTCGCTCGACGGCCTCTGCGGATGCGAGGGCCGCAGAGGTGGCTTGCCTGTGTCGAGCGCGTCTGGCGCGTGGGCAGTTCGGCCTCGGCAGGTCTGGCCGCGGCTCGCGGTGCTGCCGATGGACTGAACCTCTTCCATCGCGGTTATTGCGATCGGGTGGCGGAGTCGGCCGCGGACCGCGCTGGGTTGTCGCCGGCCTCGAGGCTCGCAGATCGGCAGGTCTGCGCGGGCCTGGCGCCTGGGTGCCACCTCGAGTGCGTCGACAACTTCGCCGCGCTCTCGCTGGGCCCCGTCCTCGCCGACCAGATGCAGGACGCCATGGTGGAGGAGCTGCGCTCGAGCGGGCTGCCCGTCCACGAGGAGGAGCCGGCCGCGCTCCGCGCGCAGCCGCTGGGCATGGCACTCGACGGCCGTCGCGGGGCCGTCTCGCCGGCGCCGCGGAGGGCCTGGCGCCTCATCCTGGTCGCGCGGGCCTTGCTCGCCATGCCGCAGGTGTCGGCCCGGCAGCTGCGGCAGGTCGTCGGGCGCTGCGCCCTGCTCATCATGGTTGGGCGGCCTTTCTTGTCGGTTTTCTCCGCCGCGTGCCGCTTCGCCTCGAAGTCCGCGGCGGCCCCGCGGGCGTGGTGGCCCGGCGTGCGTCGGGGGCTGTCGTGGGCCGCGGTCCAGGTGCCTCTGGCGCGCCCCGACCTCGCCGACCTCCGAGCCGAGTGGCCGGGGCGAGTTTTGCGCGCGGATGCCTCCGGGTGCGGCCGAGGGGCTTGCGAGCGCCATCTCGGCCATAATGTTACCCAGAAGCTCGGTCGGGTGCAGGGGCGCCGGGGCTTCGGGATCCGGGTGCCAAGGCCCGGCGGGGGCAGCTCATCTCTGCCTCGGAGCCGTTCGCGAGCAGCAGCAGCAGCGCATCGTCCTCGGAGCCCACGGCCATTATAAGTCGGCCAATGTTATCGTGCAAATGTTCGAGCCCTTCGAAAGCTACGAGTTGCGCTGGGGTTACGAGCATCACCGCGGCATCGACATCGGAAGCCTCGCACGTGGACTACTCTATTGGCCCTGCCCCTCGCATCCCCAACAGGGGCCTCCTCAATCCACTGCCTTCGAGCCCGAGCGCATGAATATGGGGTCATCTCGGGGGAGTGGGTCGTCATATCCAGTGGGGCTTGGGGGCGACAGGGGCGCGTCGCCGCGTTGGAAGGGGGGGCCCTCGCGCGTGCCCTGATTTCGTACTCCGTGATTCTAGCCGGCATGATCGCCGTGTTTTTTTTTCCTCTCGGACAGCCTAGTGGCCGTCTTGGCTCTCTCCAAGGGCTGGTCCTTGCGGCCGATGATGGCCCGCGTCTGTTGCCAGTGGGCCGCGTTGGCCGTTGCTGGGGTATCGCCGCGGCGCTGCGCTGACTCCCCCCTGAGGCGAACCCGACCGACGGTCTGTCGTGGAAGGCCCTGCGGATCGGCGCGCGGCTCCGGTGGGATGCAGTCGCCAGTCTGGTCGCGGCGCGGGCCCGCGGGGGCGGCGGCCCGCCTGGCGCTGACGGCCCCGCCTCCGACGGCAGCGAGGTCGCCAGCAGGGCCCCGCCCTGGCTTCCGCCCAGGAAGCGCGGCCGCCGTCGCAGGTCGACGGCGGGCAAGGCGGCGCCCCGGCGCGCCGCGGGCCGCAGCGCGGGCGCCCGAGGCGGCGGTCCCGCGGAGCTCCGCAGGCCACGTGCTGAGGGCGCTCGCGGTCGCCAAGGCCGCGAGGAACGGGCGCCTCGGGTGACGGGAGATCTCAGCGTGGCTGGTGACATCGCCCGCGCAGCTGAACGGAGACGGCAGACGAGCAACTGGCTCGCTGGATGGACCGGCGTTGCGCCGAGGGCTAGGGCCCCGAGCGGGGCGCCTACAAGCTGGCGGTGCTAGAGTTCATGATGCCGCAGTTTGCGCGCGGCGGGCCGGGGCTGCCGCTGGCTCTGCGTGCGCTGCGGGGGTGGCAACTCAAGGTGCCAGCTCGCGCCAGTCTCCCGCTCCCATGGGAGGTCGTCGCACTCGTCGCGGCGAGGCTGATCGACGTGGGGCAGCAGCGGGCCGCGATCTACGTGGTGGCGACCTTCGCCGGCTACCTGAGGCCCCAGGAGGCCCAGGAGGCCCTCGAGGCGCGGGGGGCCCGCCCGGCCCCTCCGACGCCGGGGCGCCCGTGCGTCGGGTGGTCGCTGGTCCTCCGCCCGCGCGAGCAGGCGGTGCCGAGCGAGACCCAGGTCTGCGATGAGGTGACCCCCAGTCGACGCGCCGTTCTACGGGTTCCTGCCCGCGGCCCTCCGGTGGCTGAAGGTGATGACCCACGCAGGCATGTCGCTGTTCCCGGGCACCCTCGTCCAGGCGAGCTCCCTCTTCAAGCAGGCGGCGGCCGACGTGGGCGTGGCCTCTCTCGTGCCTCAGCTGTATCAGCTGCGGCGCTCGAGGCCGTCGGCGGAGCTGGCCGCGCGGCCGCGGTCGCTGGCCAGCGTCAGGCTGCGCGGCCGCCAGAAGTCCGACACGTGCGTCGCCCGCTATTTGAAGCTTGGCCGCGTCAGCGAGCAGACGCAGCGCCTGCCGCTGGCCGTCCAGCGCGCGGCCCTGCTGGCCCCAGCTCGGCTGGCCTCGCTCCTCGCATGGCGCTGCAGGAGCTGCTGGGGCCGTGGAGGCGCAGGTTCCTGGTTCCCCCAATCATCGTGGAGGTTTGCTTTGGCGCGGGCACATTGGCGGGCGCGCTGCCGCTCAGAGTGTCAGGGCAGGCGGGCTCGTGGCCCGCCGGGCTCAGGTCGGGCGCCGAGATATGGGGCCTGGCAATCGTTGCCCACCCAGGTGACCCTATTCAGATCTCTCTGGCTAGTTGTCTCGTGCGTGTCTGTGTGTGTGTGTGCTTGTGTGTGTGTGTGTGTGTGTGTGTGTGTGTTTGTGTGTGTGTGTGTGTGTATGTGTGTGTGTGTGTTGTGTGTTTGTGTGTTTGTGTGTTTGTGTGTTTGTGTGTGTGTGTGTGTGTGTGTGTGTGTGTGTGTGTGTGCGCGTGCGTGCGTGCGTGCGTGCGTGCGTGCGTGCGTGCGTGCGTGCGTGCGTGCGTGCGTGCGTGCGTGCGTGCGTGCGGGTGCGCGCGCGCGTGTGTTTGTGTATGTGTGTGTGTGTGTGTGTGTGTGTGAAGGTCTCCTGGCAAGCTGCAGACGCATGCTGATCCGTCCTGCACTTGAGAATCCTGCCATGTCCAGGCTGTGGCTCATCCCCTCACTCCAGCGGGCTTGCAGGCAACCGCGCCTTTTCTTGGCAGCCACTCACTATTGTCAAGATGGGAACCCGTGGGAGGAACCCACTGCCCACCTTGGCCTTCGCGTCACTGTCGACTCGCTCGCTCGCCATTGCCATGGCTCCCGAAATTATTTCAATAATTCGATCACGGCCCACCAGCTTCTGGAAGGTCGTTCCCCAGGAGGGCCTCTGTGGACACTAGTAGCACAGAAGTATCCCATGCCGCTGGCCTCAAGGTGGGCCAGCGCTCTGGTCCATGACCGTATGCAGTCTGAAGCCTTGTCCTTCTCTCCTGTCTGGCTCGGTGCGTGATCTAGTTATGGGTTATGTGAGGTCCTCCGGTAGGTTCGGGAAAAGTTTGGCCGTGGGCCTCTCAGCAGAGTCCATCTCGTGTCAGCGTGCCCCCTTTCCGTCCAAGCCCTCTGGTTTGATCGGTGCAACCTTTCGCTCCATAGTATAATCGGACACAGGCCTCGGAAATACCGTCGTCAGGGCAAGGTGATGAAGAGTAGAATAATGGGGAGGCGAAGGGGGATGATGATGATGATGATGATGATGATGATGATGATGATGATGATGCTGATGATGATGATGATGCTGATGAGGAGGAAGAGGAAGAGGAGGAGGAGGATGAGCAGGAGGAGGAGGAGGAGGAGGAGGAAGTGGAGGGGGAGGATGATGATAATGAGGAGGAGGAGGAGGAGGAGGTCGTGGTGAAGGAGGAGGAGGATCAGCGTAAACCCAGAACGCATCAACGATGTTGCAATCAACCCTCTTCCACACTCCCTCTCCATGGGCTCTTGTAGCGATCTGTTTTCACTGATGGAAGTGCCCCGTCGGAAGACAAGCGTCTAAACCTCTTCAACCGGGGGAAAACACCATTCCTGGGACTTACACTCCGCGAGTCAATTTTACCGTTGCGACCTGACGGTCCTCGTCGTGCCAGAACACCGCTTCTGGGACGTCAATACCGCGAATCAGCGTAATTGTCGCGCCCTGACAATCCCAGATCGTTCCAACACTGTTTCTGGGACGTCAGCCACACAAATCTTTGATTCACAAATCTTTGATTCTGCTATAAACTGTTGAGACGAATGTGCGAGGCGGAAATGCGGGAGCCACATTTAGAAAAGAAGCCGCCCGTCATTTTTGCAACTCTTGCAATTTGTTAAGACGAATGTGCGCGGCGCTCTGGCCAGAGCCGCATTTTAGAAAACGGCCCCCGCTCCATCCCCGTAAACCACTTGCAAATTTCAAGCTTCAGGGTCATACGAGGTGAGGAAATCTCAGCCGAAGAGCCCTGCCCGTCCTACCGACCAGTTTCGGTGCGCGTCAGGGCGGAGTCACTTTGAAGGAAGAGGGATAGAGGTGGAGGAAAAGGAGGAGGTCGAAGAGGAGGAAAGCCAGGACAAAGACGAGGACGAGGACGTGGACGAGACTGAAGGCGAGGAAGAGGAGGGGGACGAAGAGGAGTGTGATGGGGAGGAAAGGGTGGAGGAAAAGGTGGAGGAGGAGGAGGAGGAGGATAAGGTGGAGGAGGAGGAGGAGGAGGAGGAGAGGAGGAGAGGAGGAGGCGGGGGGGAGGAGGAGGAGGAGGAGGAGGGAGGAGGAGAGGAGGGAGGAGGAGGAGGAGGAGGAGAGGAGGAGGAGAGGAGGAGGAGGAGGAGGAAGGAGGAGGAGGAGGAGGAGAGGAGGAGGAGGAGGAGAGAGGAGAGGAGGAGGAGGAGGAGGGGAGAGGAGGAGGAGGGAGGAGGAGGAGGCGGAGGAGGAGGTGGAGGAGGAGGAGGAGGAGGCGGAGGAGGAGGAGGAAGACGAATAATAATAATACTAATGCTAATAAGAAGGGTACTAATAAGAGTACTAATATTAACAGGAAGACGAGTAATAATAAGAACAATGATGAATAGTACTAATAAGAATAGTGATACTACTACTACTAATAGTAATAATACTAACAAGAAGAATGCGACTATTAATAATAAGAATACTAACAATAAACATACTACTAATAATAAGAAGAAACAGACAATTAATAATACCAATGATACTAATCATACTCATACTACTAATACTACTAATACTAATCTTACTACTAATAATCATACGAATAATACTAATTCTAATACTAATACTACTACTAATAATACTACGACTATGAATACTAGTGATACTACGAATAATAATCATACGAAAAATAGAATAAGAGTCATACTAATCAGCATAATAAGAATAATAATACGAGTAAGAATAATACTATGAATAATAATAATAAGAATAATAATAATAATGCGAATGATAATAATAATAATATTAATAATAATAATAATAAGAAAAAGAATAATAATAATAATCATATTAATAATACTAATAGTAATAATAATAATATAATATTAATAAGAATAATAATAATAAGAAGAAGCAAATATTAATAATAATAATGATGATAGTACTAATAATAATAAGAAGAAGAATAATAATAAGAAGAATAAGAATAATAATAAGAAGAATAATAATAAGAATAATAAGAATAATGATAAGAAGAAGAATACGAAGAATAATAAGAAGAATAATAAGACGAATAATAATAACAAGAATAATACTAATAAGAATAAGAATAATAATAATAAGAAGAATAATAATAAGAAGAATAAGAATACTAATAATAAGAATAATAAGAATAAGAAGAATAATAAGAAGAGGAGGAGGAGGTGGAGGAGGAGGAGGAGGAGGAGGAGGAGGGAAAGGAAAAAGAGGATGAGGAGGAGGAGGAGGAAAAGGAACGGGGGTCAGGAGCAGGCACTGGAGGAACACGGGAGGAGGAGAAGTCGCTGCCGGGGCGTGTGGCCGCCCTGGGACCGCCACTTGCCGACCCAAGGGGGTGCGGGGCACGCGCCGAGGCCCCGTGCGACCCGAACGTGACGGTGGACACCCGCCCGGAGTTCAGGACCGCCGGGTCAGCACAATACCGCAAGGCTGCAAGGAACGGCTGAAATGAACGGCTGCGGGCAGGGGTCGCGCCGCGTCGACGCGGCCGCGGCCCCGGCGCGGGCGCCCCAGGCCGAACGCCGCAGTGGCCCGGAATCGGCCCGCAGCGCACCATCAGCGCGATGGGAGGTCCGCAGTCGTCCAGAGTGTTGGAGACCAATGCGCGAGTTGTTGCGGCACGAACCCTCGTTTTTTAGGAGGAGGCGGCTCGAGCTTTCTGGGCTCTTTTTGAGCTTCCGGTCCATGTGTTCTCGGCTGTCTGGTGCTGTCCGATGGCCAGTAAGAATTCGATGGAGAGTGACAATTGAGCACGATTCCCTTCTCGTCGCCGTCCCTTCTCGTCTTCCCGAGCGTGGTGGGGGACGAACATCATATCATTATCATCCATGTGATTTTTGACTCCCCTGAGGATATGGCGCAGAGACCATGCGAAGGGAGTCGTCACGCTTCCGCTCGTGCAGACGGACCTCTACATGAGCTTCGACATCCGCAGCTCCCGTGCTGACTTCTGCACGCCCAATTTCGCGCCGCTCCTCATCAAGAAAACCAAGCGCCGGCCTCGGCTGGGCGGAGCAGAGGTCAGAGTTGTCAGAGCGAGGGAGCTCGAGCGGTCTTGCGCTGCCCCTCGGCGCATGGTGAAAGGGGCGGGCGGTCGGGGGCGTCATCGCAGCCTTGCTCGTGCTCTTGTTCTTGCTGCTCTTTTGTTGCGCAGATCAGGGAGTCCAGGGACTCTGCGGAGTCCTCCAACTCTGGGTCCCGACCAGACTGTGCAAGGACCAGGCTTCTGCCTGGCGGCGCTACCTCGTTCTCGTTCCCTCCGACGACTCGCCCGCACCTCGTGCCGGTGCAGAATCCACCGTCCCCTTCAAGGCGAGTTCGGCCTGCACCTCGAAGGTGCTCATGGGCTGGTCGATTGCTGGCCTCGTCGCAGCTTCGGAGAGGCTGCGCCATCTCCGCGCCGCAGGCACCCCGCACCCCGTGGCGGCCCGGCGACTGCTTCGTGGCACAGTCCGCCCAGTGCGAGCTCATAGCCAGCCCGCCTCCTCTGTCTTTAAGTCGGGCACGTCCCTCTACAGGAGGAATATTCAAAAAATAGTCAACAAGTAGTGCGGGGACGTTTTTTTTTTTTTTTTTTTTTTTTTTTTTTTTTTTTTTTTTTTTTTTTTTTTTTTTTTTTTTTTTTTTTTTTTTTTTTTAATTATATATATATATATATATATATATAAAAAAGTGTTCGTCCAACATCCGCCTGTAGGGGGACACGCCAGACCTAACTCTGTCCGCCAGTTTCGGTACCGCCCCTCAGACGGGGCCGCTAGACGCCCAGTCATCGCCGACAGTGGCCTGATAGCCCACCCCGCCTCGGAACGTGTGGTTTCGCGATCAAGAGCCCGTCGCGGATTCAAGCGCGATGTTTGCCCCCCCCCCCTCTCCCCCCCTCCCTGCACTGGTCTTCCCACGTCGCCCCCTCACAATCTTGGGTGTTCCGAGCCAAGGCAGTGGTCCAGCGCGTCATGGGTCCCGTGGGAGCTGCGCAAGGTGGACTGCTATGGTGCCCGGATCCACCCGCCCGGCATCTCGCTGCTGGTCATGCGCTGCGAGCACGGGGTGAGTGGTGCTGCAGGGGGCTCGGTTCTCGCATGGGGGGGGGGCCGAGACGGGGACGGAAGGGGATATGAGCATGGCGATGGCTATGATGACGACGATGATGATGATGATGATGATGATGATGATGATGATGATGATGATGATGATGATGATGATGATGATGATGCTGATGATGATGATGATAATGATGATGACGATGATGATGATGATGATGATGATGATGATGATGATGATGATGATGATAATGATGATGATGATGATGATGATGATGATGATGATGATGATGATGAGGGTGACGATGATGCTGATGATGCTGATGATGCTGAGGGTGATGATGATGCTGATGATGCTGATGCTGATTCTGATGCTGATGCTGCTGGTGCTGATGATGATGAGGATGAGGATGATGCTGATGCTGATGATGATGATGATGATGATGATGATGATGATGATGATGATGATGGTGATGATGATGCTGATGCTGATGCTGATGCTGATGCTGATGCTGATGCTGATGAGGCTGATTCTTATTCTACTTATTATTACGATCATCATTATTATTATTATTATCATTATTATTATTCTTATTTATTTATCATTATTATTATGATTATGATTAATATTATTATTTTTTTTCTGCTGATGCTGATGCTGATGCTGGTGCTGGTGCTGGTGCTGATGCCGACGACGCGCGCGTGTGCACTTCGTCCCGTTTTTGTCAGGGATTGTTGAACACGGATGATTTTTGATAAACGAGTGTGCGCGCATTGTGTTCTTTGCAGAGGATGGGGGGGCCGATACTGGCCTGCCTTTGGATGGCATGAATTCATATTTAGGATGGGCGATCGGGCAGAATCAAATGCAAATTGCAATGCGAAAGGGTGGCCGGTTTACTGGGGGGCGGATATCCGAATTTTCTTGTAGAAAGCAGGATCTACGTGATGCAATCTGCGGTGTGCAGTCTATGTGGTGCAGTGGTGCACTCTATGAGGTTCAACCCATGTTGAAATTCGCCCTGTCGAAGTTGACTTGTCGACCCGACTGCTCGCACAATCATCCCGCGCACCCACCCGCAACTTGGTTTGCAAAGTCCATGCGGCGGCGATTGCGATGACTGCATGGCGGTGGCTGGCGCGTCGCTGCGGCCGCGCTAGCGCGCGCAGGCTCGCGCGCGCAGCAGCCAGCTAGTTTGGCGCGACCGACGCGGCCGCGGTGGCGCTGATCGCTGGGGACTCCCCAGCGCGTCTCGCAGGCCGCGCTGACGCGCGGGCACTTCCGTGCGACTCGGTGATTCGGGCGGGCGCGGTACATAGCAACGTCGACACAGGCAGGCACGATGATGAATCTAGCGATGCGGATGACGCGACGGTGACGATTACGATAGCGACGGCAAAGCCAATGATGGTGCCGATGTTGATCACGCTGATGACGATGATTGTGTCCACGTCCCGATGATGAAGGTTTTTTTGAAAAGAAGTCGACATGCGCGCGCGGCCGACGGGCGCGAGTGGCCCGTACGGTATTGTTTGGCAGGGGTCGCCCCCCGCCCCCCTGCACGTGCGCAGGGGTCTTCGTATGATTTCGACATGCGCGCGCGAGGGGCCCGCTTGGTCGCGTTTGTTGAAGATGTTGAAGAAGCGGTAGCTTTCCTTCGGCTTCACACGTGCGCGCATCTTTTTTTTGAGAAGAGCCATGTTGCAAAATAGTTTGTTCGTTTCCAACAGTCCTGTGGTGTTGTGTCCTCGTTTTAAGGAGACAGCGCCCCGCATTCCTCCATCCTCCCGCCTCCTCCACCTCCTGCTCCTCCCTCCTCCCATCCCCGTCTCTGCCCCCTGCGCCAGTCAACAATTTTCGGCGCACCCCACACGCATACGGAACTCCACCGAAGGCCCCATTGGCAGGGTTCGCGTGCGCTTCCGCCTCGAATTCGGCACACCCCTCAAACGTTTCGTGCCCCCGCAGGGAGCTCCGCCGAAGGCCCCAATGGCAGGGTTCGCATGGTGTTCCACCACCATTTCAGCACACCCCTCACGCGCTCCATGGCCCCATAGGGAGCTCCACCGAAGGCCCCAGTAGCAGGGTTCGCATGCGGCCCCGCCTCCATTTCGGCACACCCCTCTCACGTTTGGTGGCCCCATAGAGAGCTCCACCGAAGACCCCAGTCGCAGTGTCCGCATGCTGTTCTGCCTCGAATTCGGCACACCCCTCGTACGTTTCGTGCCCCCCACAGGGAGCTTCGCCGAAGGCCCAAGTGGCAGGGTTCGCATGCTGTTCCACCACTATTTCGGCACACCGCTCACGCGCTCCGTGGCCCCATAGGGAGCTCCACCGAAGGCCCCAGTGGCAGGGTTCGCATGCGGCCCCACCTCCATGTCGGCTCACCCCTCTCACGTTTGGTGGCCCCATAGAGAGCTCCACCGAATGCCCCAGTCGCAGTGTTCGCATGCGGATCCGCCTCGGATTCGGCACACCCCGTACGTTTCGTGCCCTCACAGGGAGCTTCGCCGAAGGCACCAGTGGCAGGGTTTGCATGCGGTTCCACCCCGATGTCGGCACGCCCTTCAGACGCTTCGCGGCCTTGTAGGGAGCGCCGTCGAAGTCCTCATTGGCAGGGTTCGCATGCGGTTCCACGCCAATGTCCTTACACCCCTCACACGCTTCGTGGCAACATGCCGAATGCCCCAGTGGCAGGGGCCGCGTGCGGTTCCACCCCAATTTCGGCACCCCTCACACGTTTCGTGGTCTCATGGGCCACCGAATGCCACAATGGCAGGGTTCGCATGCGGTTCCAACTTCAATGTTGGCACACCCCTTATACGTTTCGTGGCCCCATGGGAAGCTCCGCCGAAGGCCCTAGTGGCAGGGTTCGCATGCGGTTCCATTTTGAATGTCGGCACACTCCTCACACGTCTCGTGGCCCCATCGGCAGGGTTCGCATGCGGTTCCACTCCTGATTTCGGCATCCCTTCGCACGTCTCGTGGCCCCGTAGGGTTCGCATGCGTTTCCACCCCAATTCGGCACACCCCTCACACGTCTCGCCCTAGCGGCCGGGTTCGCATGTGGTTCCACCCCCGCTTTGGCTCATTCTTATATGTTTCGTGGCCCTGTAGAGAGCTTCACCGAATACGCTACTTACATAACTACAGATGGTTGGGTCCTTCGCCAGGCTAATTTTTTATATGTGTTCGGAACACTCGATTTTGAACTCCCTGCGGAATTTAAGACTTTTGGCGGATTTTGGCATGCGCCCGCCACGGCGCGCGCGTGTGCGTATTTTTTTCTGCACGGGTTGCACATGGATGATCTTTGACAAGCGAGTGTGCGCGCATAGAGTTTGTTGCAGAGGATGGGGGGACGGGGCTCGAGTTTGGTCGGGCCAGGGTACTATGCATGTAAATTGTACACCCCCAGGGGGACCGACAATCTTGTGTTCGGGGGTGGTGGTGGTGGTGGTGGTGGTGGAAGATCAGAATGCAGTTTTTTGTTTGGTAAGATGAGGGGGAACATCTGTTGTGCAATCTATGTGGGGCAATACATGTAATGCAATACATTCAGTTCAACCTATGTGGCACACTTTCGTTTGTACAGTGTATGGTGTATTGTCTATGTTGTGCAAGCTATGTCGTCGTGCATTCTATGTTGTGCGCGGCCAGAAAGCGCGCCGCAGGCGCGAGACCAACATCTGCAAGCTATGTCATGCAATCTACGCGGGGCAGCATATGTGGAGCAATTTATGTGGTGCAATCTTTGCGGTGCAACATATGTTGTGTAATATAAGTGGTGCAGTTGATGTGGTGCAACCAATCTATGTTATGCAATGCGTGCTGCGCAATCTATGTTGTGCAATACATGTGGCGCAATCGATGATGTGCAGCCCATGTATGTGGTTCAGTATGTGCGGTTGTGCAGTTTATGTGTGGTGCAACCAGCGTTGTGCAATTCGTTCTTGTTCACAATGAGTTGTCAGCTCCACGATTCTCGCAATCATCCCACACACCCAACCGCAATTTGGTTTGCAAAACCCATGCGGCGGCGATTGCGATGACTGCTTGGCGCTGGCTGGCGTATGGCTGCTGCCACGCTAGCGCGCGCAGTCTCGCGCACACAGCGGCCAGCTAGTGTGGCGCGACCGACGCGGCCGCGGTGGCGCTGACCGCTGGGGACTTCCCAGGGCGCCTCGCAGGCCGCGCTGACGCGCGGGCACTGCAGTGCGACTCGGTGATTCGGGCGGGCGCGGTATCATGGCGACGTCGCAAGCGGCAGACGCGATGATAATGATGATTATAGCGAGGCTACTGACGACGATGACGATGACGACGGCAAGACCAATGACGGCACCGATGTTCGTCGCGCCGATGACGATGATGGTGTCCACGTGCCGATGACGAAGGTTGTGAACAAAAACAAAAGGTTTCGACATGCGCGCGCGGCCGACTGGCGCGGGTGGCTCGCGTGGTATCATGTGACAGGGGTTGTACCCCCCTCCAGTACGCGCGCAAGGACGTTCGAATGATTTCGATCTGCGCGCGCGAAACGCACGATCTCCATCCTGTGATGAACATAACATGTAAAAATGCGGTCCAATTTTTGAAAAAGCGCGCGCGCGGATGTGTTTGAAACCTCATGCCGCAATTCATTTTTTAATGTGTTTCCCGGGCACTCGATGTTGGAATTCTGCGGAGCCTGCTGTTTGGACGGGTTTTGGCATATTCGCGCGACGACGAGCGCGTATGCACGTCGTACCGTTTCTTGCAACAGCGGGTTCTTGAACACTGATATGCTGGGGCGGTATGCGTTCATATTTGGAATGAGCGATGGGCAGTCTCATGTGTAAATTCCATATTCACAAAAAAGGGGGGGATTCAGTCCGGTCCCAGGAGGGTGGTGGATCCTAGTTCTCCTTTAGGAAGGGGGATATATGTAGTGCAGTCTCTGTGCCGAGCGATTTAAAATCGCGCCGTAGGCGCGGTTCATTTCACGCGCATGTATGTGGTGCAATCAACGGCGGCGACGATGCGGCGACGAAGCGGCGACTGGGTGGCGACGGCGACAACGTAGCCGCCAGACCGAAAATGCGGCCCAGACGGCGGGCGGCGACGAGGCGGCGACGGGGGGGCGACAACGACGACATTGTCGCCAGACCGAAGACGCGGCCCAGCTGTTTAGAGCAGAAGTAGGAACCGCTTGGTGCAAACACTGTTTGGGGAATGAGTGCGGCGCCGAGGCGAGAGTGGCATTTCTGCCCTTCGCGCGGGATGTGCGCCCCGTCCCGCTCCTGCCTCGCATTTTGCAATATGGACGACGTAGTGTCTATGTTGGAACGGAGCGCAGTGATTTGGTATTGTTTTTGGCGAATCGGATGAGCTCATTTCGATTGGGTTGCTGTCGGCCGGCTAGGTGGCAGAGTAGGGATCTATACCAATCAGGAATAAGGATGACGAGGAGGAGGAGGCGGAGGAGGAGGAGGAGGAGGAGGAGGAGGAGGAGTTCAGGAGTTCAGGAGTTCAGGAGTTCCAGGACGAAGTCCGAAAGCAACCTCAGGAGGACCCCTTGTGGGCCCTACGCTCGAGCTTGGCCTTATTGTAGGCCTCGGGGAACTGCCCCCGCTCCAGACGATTAAGATACTCACGCCGAATGGAAGTGACCACTGATGGGCACCCCTTGCCCAACCCTACGAGTTGGTGATCCCCCATACATCCCACAGGACGCGCAGAACCAGATCCCCAGGTTCATATGCAGGCGCATGTTGTTGGAGGGGTGGGTCCACCCCCAGCGATGTGTAACCTCGCCCCCTCAGGAAGGCCTCCAAGGGAGCCGTCAACAGGTACAACATTGAAACACGTGGACCTCCACGCCCGAACCAGGGAAATAGACGAGGACCCTCGACACCTCAGGCACTTTCGCCTGGACTCGTCCAGGAGATGGTCCGTGGAAAACTGTGACACGGCCAAAGGCGACGGAGGCACGGCGGGCGGCGGAGGTGGAGGAGGGGCGGAGGGTTCATTGCTGCCACCTGGTGGCACCCCTGGCGCTCCTCGTGCGCCGCGGCGCTGAGCTCGGTGCTGCATGCCTGCCTGAGCGGCCGGCTCCGCCTCCGCCTGCAGCGCGTCCAGCGTGGCCCGCAGAGCTCGCAAGCGATTCCAGAGCACCGTGAGCTCCGTCTCGGCCAGGCGGTGCCGCACAGGTGCTGGTACGCGGTGCCTGGCCGCAGCCGCGGCGGCCGCCACGTCGGCAGCGGCGTTGCCACGGACCAGCCAGCTGCTGCCCCGCCCCGCCTCGATGTCCTCGGCCTCCAGGTGGGAGTTCGTGAAGAACACCACCACGTGCCCACGATACCTGTGGGCCAGCTCCAGCCCGATGAGCGCCCACAGGTCGGCGTTCTCGCCGCGGGGCGAGCTGTCCAACCCCTCGTGCCAGCCATCGAAGACTGCGAGGTTGTCCGTGACGTATGTCAGGAAACCAGAGGCCCAACGGATCGCGTTGAGCAGAACGAGAAGCTCACCCCTCGGGACTGACTGTCTGGGTCCAGGCAATTGCCGAGGATGGCCCATTTGCTGCACCATGTCCAACTCATTGTCGAAGACTGCCGCTCCGAGGCCCACACGGCGGAGCGCAGGAGAGCTGGAATGGAATCCTCCCCGCCGCTGGCGTCCCCGAAGATCAGCACGGGCCGCTCAGGACTTCCAGGTCCGAGGCAGCCACTGCCCACCTCGCCTTCGTTGGTGAGCCATTCCTCCTCGTCTTCGGGGGGCGGCACTGGCATGAGACCAGCAGGCAGGAGGCCGCGCAGCCAGAAGGCCTCCTCGGCCTTGTGCCGCACCTGGGCCTGCAGTAATAAAACATCCGAGCCCGCATACACTGGATGGTTGGCGTTGGCATCGCACTCCCAGATGCGGTGGTGTGCGGTCTCGGGCTTGCAGCGGCAGCGCTGGCATGTGACGTCCACCTCGACACGACGAGCTGCCTCCGATCGGCGCGCACGTGGCCAGCTGCCTCCTGCGGCTATCGAGACCATCAGCTCAGATAGACGCCGCCCGCGGGGTGTGGCCTCGAACGGTGCAACCAACTGCTGAAGGGACCGCATGCCAAAGCCTTCCTGCACGCCAGAGCCGCAAAAATGCTGAGCTGCCCTGCTCCAAATCAGCTGCTCCGGCGACAGATCAAAATCCGGAAAAATAGTCAAGTGCAGTTCAAAGCCATGCTGTCCGAATGCCCAGCCTCAGGAAACCGCCACTCAACTCCACAAAGTGGGCGAAACTGGGTCGCAATGCCTCTCCATCAATTACAAAATGACTGCAGACATAGGTCCTCTGACATGTCGGACACGATCAGATGGGACCTTAGACCGAGGAAACCTCACTGTCTTGTCCCACGTCCTGGGCACACCTGGGTGGATGCCGGGCGTCTGAAATCATTACTTGGGCCACAACTATCCAAAACTCCAGGCACTCATGTGGGAGCTTGATGCCAGGGTCTGCACGCGGGGCACGGATGGCCATGACCGAGGTCTTGCATGCGCCTCGACCGCCATCAAAGCATGCTGAAGCCAGCACACGGCCAAAAAAGAGCCCAAAGCACGTCCGAATGCGCCGTGGACCTGGTGACCGTACTTGCCCGCTGCCAACGGGCTGGCCTGCTCCAGCTTGCATGTGACCCGATGCTGCTTCGAGGCTCGAGCGAAACGAAGAACGCGACCATGCAGCTTCTGATGCTTGACAACTTTCTAACGGCGGGTGCGATTGGCCTGGCGCGTGCCACCGCCCTGGTCCACGCCCAAGAACGGAGCCCGGTGGACAGCCTTGACTGAGAAGCCGTTGACCTTCAAACGCCGTGAAATCTCTGGCATCCGTATGCGCCGAACATGCAATGACCGACTTCGTGGAAGCGTCCAGACTCCACTCCGCCATCTTGTTGCACGTGTCCGCCAAACATGCCGTGACCTGGTCCCTGATGGCCTTGTTAGTGCCCGCCATGCTCTGGGACAAGTCATCAACCCAGATGCGGTGGCTGAGGTTCAAGTGCGACGAAGCGATGCGAGAAAGGATGAAGTGGGTAAGACACTTGGCGAAGCGTGTGCCCCCTTTCAATCCCTGGATGATGGGCCTCTGCACTTGGAACGGATTGGATGCCGCTCCGAGCTGCCCGAGGACGCGGGGCGCGAAACATTGTGCCACCTCCAAGTGCAGCGCCGCTGGGGGATGTCCCAAGCGTAACGCTGCTTGCGCTGCTTGCAATAGGAGATCCCAGTCGATGCAATCGTAACATCCTCGAATCTCCAGCATGCCATGGGCTGTCCCGATGCCGAGAGACGCTGCAACCTCATCTTCGGGGGCGCGGAAGAAGGCCCCCCGAAGCGAGGAGTTGCCCAGGACAGCCGCGCCCCGAGGCTCCTCCGCCAAAGATGCTCAGGAACCGCCTTCAATCCGTGAAACTCCGGCGCATGCTTTAAACGAATGCGCGCCGCGCCAAGGCGAGAGCCACATGCTGAAAACCACCCGCCCTCAACCCGTGAAGTTATCGCAAATTTTATACACGAGTGTGCGCCGCGCTAAAGCGAGAGCCACATTTTGCAAACCACCCGCCCTCAATCCGTGAAGCTCGCGTGCATTTCGCAAACCAGTCTGCGCCGCGCCATTTTGGGAACGACCCGCCCTCAATCCGTGATACTTTTGTGCATTTTATAAGCCTGTGTGCGCCGCGCTAAGGCGAGGGCCACATTTTGAAGACCACCCGCCCTCCATCTGTAAAACTTTTGCAATTTTTTAAAGCTCCGGAGCCGCGGCGAGGAGGTCTCAGGCGAAACGCTCCGCCAGCCTTGAGAACTGGCCTCGGGGTGCGACAAGGGGAATTTATTTATGTAGAAACGGAGAGGAGGAGGAGGAGTACTTCTAATTTTAACTCCGCCTCCTAAAGCGTCATCCTCCACTGCGGATGCCGCTCAAGAAACAAAATCGCAAACCGGGGGCACTGGTGCCCGACTTCGGGGGCGGCCCTCTACAGAGCCGCGACAGCGCCTCGCGGCCTGACGACGTCGGCTCGCCACGGAGCCTGGAGAGGGATTGACCGCGCGCCCCCCCCCGCGCACCTGTCAGAAAATAATTCCTTTCAGCGCTGCGAGCTAATGGGATGGGCCACGCAACTCGGCCACGGGGTGCTCCAGAGCCGCCCCCCCGACAGGCGCGGCCGCGAGGTCATCGGGGACAGGGTGTTCCATCCCACCCGCAACGGCAACGGCTCTCGGGGGCAGGCCTTAGATTTTCTGCCGCATCGAACAGCGCGGCTTGCATGGGTCAGGCCAAACATCCGCCAGCTTCCCTCTCAATGGGGGACCTCTGTAGCACTTCAGACACTTAGCGCTGGCATTCCGCAGCTAGGGCTCGCGCCCGCAATCTCGCAACCTACAGGCGCGCTCCGCGGCGCTAGTTTGTTGGCCTCGACACCTCCTGGGAGTGCCTCCAGCTCGGCCCCTTTCCCCAGTGAAGAAGATCTCCCGCTGGACAGCCAACGAACGCGATGAAACAGCCGACGCAAGTTTTTCGGCCCAAGGGGTCTGGCCCACCAGCTCCTCGGGAACCTGGGCGGTCAGCTGCGGCATCAGCAAAAATCCCGCAGCTTGGTTCAAATGAACTTCCACATCTTTCAAAATCATGTTTTGGCGTTAGGCCTGGGCGGGGCGTGACCTCGTCCGAAGCGCGTGGATTGAACCCCCGCGAGAGACTGTGACATCGTGATACTTGGCCCGCAAATCCAACGTCGACGACCGAGATTTAGCCTGCGACGTTTGACGAACTCCTTCGACAACTCTCAAGGAGTCATAGTGCACTCTGCAATGGCCAGTCGTACAGCTGGCCAACCTAATCAAAGAACAGAGCTCCGCCCTCGGGGAGGATTGCTCCTCGCTGGGCAACGTGCCCATGATGGTGGCGTCGAACAGGCCGGAGGGACCCGCGTGGGCGCGCGCCCAACCGCAGCGGCGGAACCGCGGGTCCTTAGCGTACCTCCCCCCAGATCCATCTACGCCTCACGCGCCTCCATCGGTCCTCGCTCCTCCCGCGGAGCGGCCCCGCTCCCAGACGAAGAAAACGGGCGGCGGCAGATGCCCGCGGGAATCAGCCAGGGGCGGGAGTCCACGAAGCCAAAAACAAGAGCGCTGGGTTCCGGCACGAACCCGATCAACGAGCGAACTAGTGCGATCCACGATCGCATCGAGCAATGACAGGTTGGCGACACACTTCCAAGGGCGATGGGGCGGGGTCTCAGCTGAGGGGCGCCCGTCCGTCGCTCGGGGCACATCTGCGCCAATGCGCCAGCGCGCTGGGGAGACAGGGTCCCAATTCAAATCAAGAAGCACCGCCAGCGTGGCCGTGATCGGACCTCGCATGACCTGCCGACGATGCGGCGTGCACGCGAACTTCCCAGTAACCGTCTTCCACACTTGTGCAACTCGAACTCTTTGTTTGTGGGGGTAATCGGTTCCAAACCGAGGCGAATGAGTTCAACTGCTCATGACGAAGCCTAAACTGGGGGCCATCCATAGCAGGACTCACCAGACTCAACGCGGTGGTCGTGCAGGCCCCAGGGTTCCACCATCCCGAACAAGTAGCCGCCCGGGCCCGCGTGGACTGAACTTGGGCAGGGGGGGGGGCGCCTAGAACTTCATGGCCCCGCGACCCAGCCGCCAGCGCCGCGGGTTTGTAAAGCCGGCGGGCCCCCTCCCACCGGGTGAGTGAGAAAACGGACCCGCGGGGCCTTTCGCCTGGCCAGGGCACGCCTACGGCGCAACTTAGAAACGCAACGCCTCCTGCCTGCGGTGGCCATGGCCCCCAAATCACGCACCCCATCAGCCGCCTTGATAGGTGGGCTCGCAGCGCGGAAGATGGGCGCAAGATGACCTCGCAGGTCCTTATCACAACAAACAAAGGTACTCTTACTCGAGATGGCAATCCCTGCCTGCTCAAGCTGATGACGGAGATGCACTGCTGTAGGAACTATACTTGAGACAATATCTGACCAAGCGCCTTGCTGGGTCAGGGTAATGTCGTCCACATCGGCGAAGGTGGTCACAGGGCGATGCTTGGTGTGCGCAAAGTCCATCAAATCATGCAGACAAATCATGACACGCGGCGTGGACTGCACGCGTCCAGGCAGCGCCCCGCGCCCCGTGGGGACAACATCGGACACGAAGCCGTTGACCTCCAGGACTCGCGGCGCCTCGTGCGTCAGAATCCCCGCGTGCAAAGGGTGAGCTGGGTCGGCCATCTTCACGGCGAGACCAGCAAGGCGAAGAGGATCCACCGTGTCAAACATTTGCTCAGATCCCAACAGAGGCCAACCGACAGCCCCCTACGATAATTGGCCATCTCATGGCCCATCTCCCGCAGGAGAGCCGCCTGCAACGCCGAGGGTCCTCGAATCGCAGCGTCCCAGTAATTGTCGCGCTCCCGAGACCACTCATCAATGTCGCGGCCTCGCGCCCGACAATGCAGGCGGCGCAGGGGGGGGGGGGGCGCTTGCAGACAGGACGCTCCGCGCCCGCAGCCTTAGGAAGCAGGGCAATGATGCCCATCGTAGTCTGGGTGGGCCACGTCTTCGAGCGCTCGCATTGATTTATGAAATCAGCGTAGACCCCCACAGCAGAACCAGGCAAAGACGCCAACAGACGGGGGGCCCAATAATCGATGCCAACCGCAGTATCAACCTTGAACAGCCGCGCCACTCTGGACACCTTCCCAGGGGTCAAAGGGTCCAAGGACTCCACCGCCTCTAACGCCATCGGTCACAGAACATCCAAGGCACCCGGCAACGCTTCCCGCTGATCAGGGGGGGCTTCTTTCCCAAACTGGCTCCAAAAATCTTGGCGGTGCTGCGTTATCTCCTCTGGGAGTTGCTTCGCGTCAGTAGGTGTGACAATGCGCTCTAGATCGGATCCTTGATCGCGCTTCAGCCAAGCATGCGCCCGCGTGGCGCCTCAAGGCGACGCTGTGAGACACTGCTGCTTCATGCTAGCCTTAGACGCTGCGCGGGCGGCGTGCCAGGCCTGACCGACTGCGTGAGCGACGGGCTCGGAAAGCACATTCAGATCATCCACGGAATCGGGAACAGCCGTTGACTAAGCTATCCACCAGTCGGCAGGCTGACGGAAACCAGGGAGCCAATGGGAATGAACTTGGCCGCATAGTGTTGGCCGGCGCACAACCATGCCAAAACGTAGCATTCCCAGGCTTACGAGCCATGCGCAGGCAATGCCCCCGCAGGGTCCGAGAAACATGAGCCCAAAAACATCTTGCAGCAAGCTGGAAGCTCTGGCCGCAGAAACTTCTCCTGCCAATCTTAGAACGTCGAAAGTGGGGGAAACCACTTCGGACACTGCGCCCCCTGGGCCCCATCGGCACGGCGCAAGCGCGCGACGAGAACATCATCTCAGTGGCTCGACTCCACGCGAGATACTGCCTCGAAACACTCTCAGACAGGTGGTCACGAACATGAGGCAATACATTCTTGACGTAGTAGAGAGGGGTTTCCACAAGCCCAGGATCCTCCACGCGAGCCAGAACCCCCTCCCTGGGTAAATCGGGGCCAGTGCGCTCAGGGGAAGGAATAGGTTTCACTCGTCTCCATAGCATCTGTTCCGCCACCTTGTGATCTACAGAGACCTGCACGCACGCAAGCGTGGGTCTTGAATGGCGAGGGGGTGTACTTGGCCACGCGCACATACCTAGCAATGTCGCCAGAAGCCACGACGTAGTCGATCAACGACCCGCGGCCCTGACTACACGTAAACTCAACCAACGACGGGACCAAGACACGTCCGCGAGCGAGTCGAGGGAAACCAGATAAATTTAGATCGCCAGCGGACACATTGAAATCTCCCTGAATCAACCACGGCACAGACCACGTGCCCTAGAACTCGGAGGTTTCTCGCAGCCGATCGACATTCTTTCCACAAACACTCAGGCCCGACACCAAATGCACGACTCCTACAGCAATCGCTGCCTGCTTGGTCTTCAGCTTAAGAAACATCCAGTGGCTACCTGAGCCAAGGTCCGTCGCGGCCCCAGCCGTGGGCAAGAAACGCCGAAAACTTAAACCACGCGAAACGACGGCTCCCACCCCTCCGTAAGTTCCCCCTCCAGGGGAAGGGGTAGCCGGGATGTGGTGGGGCCGCCATTTCATTTGGTGAGTTCTTCTCTTCGCTCTCATCCGCTCGGAATCAAGGTGGTGCTCAGCAAAAAAGAAGCCGTCACAACGAAACTGCAACCTCATTCCACGACATGATATTGCAAAACAAAAAGTCGATACTGGTGGCCGCGCCGTGGCCACCAGTATGCCTGTTAGGAAGACAGCTCAGAAGCTGCTGCCGCCGCCGCCGCTGGCGCCGCGGGGGGGTCGGCCGCCGCCTCCGCGTCGACGGGCGCGCCTGCCGCTGCGGCCAGCGACGAAACTGCGCCGCCGAGATCTCCGGCGCGTGCTGCGTCCGCCCCACGGGGTAGTATTTGCAGCAGCACTCGCCCGAAATTGGATGCCGTATCTTCTCGAATGGTACGTAGCCGCTTCGCCGCCTTGCATTGAGCTTGCTTGACCAACAGTCGCTCCATTCGCTCTGGTTGCGCAGCCTCAAGAGCTCCTCTCGAGCGTGCTTCCTGAGGCCCCCAAGTTCATCGCGATGATTGTCGCCATGCCCAGAAGCAGCCGTCTCCGAGTCCGCATCGCCCTCCTTGACGTCGATGTACATGCGCCGTAGCATCTGCCAGTGCTCCGACCTCTGGTGGTGCTCGACACACCAGCGCTCAAGCCTTTCCTCGTCCAGCGAAGCCAAATCAGGAGGGTGAAGAACGCCAGCAGGAGCATCGCCAGCAGCAGGAGCGGGTAGATGGCCACCACCACCAGCGCCGTCATGGCCAGCGCCACCTGGGGCGCCGCAGGCGACAGGGGCAGCCACAGGGGATGCGCCCCCCGCCGCCGCTCGCAGGCACCGCGGCGGCAGCTCGAACTCCGCCATGCGGAGCACCTGGTGGGCTGCCTGCAGCAGCCGCCTCGGGAGCCACCCCGCGGCCCACCGCCGCAGCGGCAGCCGCCTGCGCGTCACGCAGCGCGCGGGCAGCTTCAGCACGAACTCGATCTTCTTCAGCGCGTAGATGACGACGAAAGTCAGCCTCCACAAAGCCGCTCGCGAAAGCAGCACCAGACACAACAGGCTCAGCATCATCGTCCACGTAATTCGACCCGCACTTGCTGCAACGCCAGTTGCCATATTCATCGAACTCCCCGTGCCCACACGAGCTGCACACGGAGTAGGAATCATTGCGGTTGGATCGCCATCCATCGCCACCGTAGCCACGCTTGCGTCCTCCACGCCCTTGGTACCAGGGGGCGCGGGAACGCCACGACATGTATGCCTGCTGTCGGGGGCCCAACTCCCGAAGTGAAGGCGAGAAAGCACTGGAGCGGGGGCCCGACTCCCGTGGCAAAGGCCAGAAAGCACTGAGGCGGGGGCCCAATTCCCGCAGTAAAGGCCAAGCGATGCCAGGCTGAACAGCCTTGCCTGCCGCGGACTAGCGGTATCCACTCCTTGGCAGGGCCAGAAGGGCATCTTTAGCCAAAACGGCTACGGCGGGAAAGAGGAGGAGGAGGAGGAGGAGGAGGAGGAGGAGGAGGAGGAGGAGGAGGAGGAGGATGAAGGGAAACGGATGAGGAGGAGGAGGAGGAGGAGGAGGAGGGAGGAGGAGGAGAGGAGGAGGAGGAAGGAGGAGGAGGGAGGAGGAGGAGGAGGAGGAGGAGGAGGAGGAGGAGGAGGGTGGTGGAGGAGGAGGAGGAGGAGGAGAGGAGGAGGAGGAGGGGAGAGGAGGAGAGGAGGAGGAGGAGGAGGAGGAGGAGGAGGAGGAGGAGGGAGGAGGAGGAGGAGGAGGAGGAGGCGGAGGAGGAGGAGGAGGCGGAGGAGGATTGGAGGAAGAGGATTGGAGGAGGATGAATAATTTTAATAATATTGGAGGAGGAGGAGGATTGGAGGAGGAGGATTGGAGTATGAGGATTTGAGGGGGAGGATATGCGGAGGAGGAGGAGGATGAGGAGGAGGAGGAGAAGGAGGAGGAGGAGGATGATTGATGATGATGAGGAGGAGGATGAGGATTGGAGGAAGAGGATTGGAGGAGGAGGATTTGAGGAGGAGGAAGATTGGAGGATGAGGAGGCTTGGAGGAGGACGATCGGAGCAAGAGGATTGGAGAACGAGGATTGGAGTAAGAGGATTGGAGGATGATGAGGATTGGATGATGAGTATTGGAGGGGGAGGATTGGAGGAGGATCATTGGAGGAGGGGGATTGGAGGAGGGAGGAGGAAGAGGAGGAGGAGGAGGGGAGATGATATGAGGAGGAGGCGACATGGGAAGAGGAGGAGGAGGAGGAGGGAGGAGGAGGGAGGAGGAGGAGGAGTATGTGAGTAAGGTAGGAGGAGGAGGAGGAGGAAGAGGATGAGGATGACAAGGAGGATGAGGAGGACGGGACGGATTGGAGGATGAGGATTGGAAGAGAAGGACGATGAAGAGGAGGATGATGAGGAGGAGGATCAGGACGAGGAGGATGAGGAGGATGATGATGAGGAGGGGGGGATG
>CAUYUJ010005291.1:145574-190574 GCA_963575745.1 Prorocentrum cordatum
GGGGGACATTTGCTTGCGTAGTGATGAGGGCGAGGTACTTGTATGCGCCGCCCCTCCAACGTCGGTCATCATCGAACTTCCGACTTGCCCCTGGTCAGATCACCGTTGCCCTGGCCCCGACATTGGAGGGGCGTCGCATCGACATTGAAGGGCGCGCGCCGTCCTCGAAGGGGCATTCCCGCCGTTCTTGAGGTTCATCTTGACGAGGGTAGTCGTTCTTCTGGGCCCCTGTTTTTCAATGGTGTCAGCTCCCGCGCTCTTGCGAACTCGCAAAGAATCCATGGGCTTCTCAGCGTGTCATCGAATTTGACCAAACAGGCCTGCCGTCAGCTCTCAAGACGGCCGCTTCTTAGAAGGCGCCAGCCTTAAGGCGAAGCCGCCAGTCATGTCACTCCTACAACAACCCAACATCGCAATGGAAGCTACTGCTAGTATGGCAAGAGACTGGCGCACAGCTTGGCTGCAGTCCGAGCAGCAAAGCCGGAAACATTGAGCGCCACGCGTGGATGCATTGCTCTGCGAGAGCGCGGAGGACTTCGAGGGGGCTCCAGGGCCCTGGCTGGCAGTCTGGCAGCGCGCGCGCGCCGAGCCTGCCTCGCTCGGCGGCGACGCGCCCCCCCCCCCCCCCCGAGCTGCGCGCCCGAGCCGCCTGGGCTCTCCGCTAGCTCTGCGCGAAACGGCGCCGCCAAGGGTCGCCAGGCGCCCTCAGATGCTCGAGGCCTCCTGGGTGGAGCCGCAGCAGATGGGGTGGGCGGATCGCCTCGCATCGCTGATGCATCGGCGATGAGCTCGATGTGGAGCCCGATTTTCTCGACGCCGACGTCGCCGATGCATCGCCGATGCATCGCCGATGCATCGCCGATGCATTGGCGATGCGGCGCGATCCTCCGACCCCGTTTGCTTGTGCCCCATCTGAGAGACTGCCTTCAGCTACTCGTCCAACGGAGGGCGCTTCTGGGCGACCGCGCGGGAGTCCGCCAGCGGTCCACTGGGGGCCGCCTACCGGGCCCCGCAGATCCTCACGGCGACCCCTGGCGCACTGTCTGCTGCGAGCCCATCCGGGGGGCGCGGTTTGGGACTTCTGCGAGGCCTCTGCGTTGCAGGTGTGCGTTGCCCGATGAGCAGCGGCAGCAGCAGCCGCGCCGGGACTCCTCCAGTACCGCGGCAGCGGCGGTACCGGCAGCTGCGCGAGGCACAGCAGCCCCTTGCCGCTACGCCGACGGCGGCGGCAACTCCCAGCCCCGCCGTTGCAACTGCCCCAGCTGCTGCCAGCTCCCCGCCCTCCGGCGCCAGCGCCAGCGGCGACAGCTGCAGCAGCGGCGCCGGCAGCTCCACCAGCAGCTGCAGCGCGGCGCCCGTGCAGCCAGAGCCGCGGGGGCAGCGGGTCCCGGAGCGGCGGGGGCGGCATAGGGCGAGCGACTGCGGCTGAGCCTGGGGAGGAGGCCGACGCTGCCGCCACCCGGCGCCTGGCGGCTCCTGGGCCCTACGCGGCCTTCCTGGCCGATGACGGCGCGGCTGCGGAGGAGGCCCTGGCGGGGGAGACTGACGAAGAGGCCCCCCCGGCGACCTCGGCCCGGATCCGGTCTCGGACTCCTTCTCGGCTTCTCCGCGTGACGTCCCCTTCGACGCCGTGCCCGTCGACGCTCCAGGCAGCCTTGAAACCCGCCAGTGGCGCCCGGCACTCCGCCGAAGCCTGGCCGCGCCTGCGGCCGGCGACCCGACCGACGCCCGCGCAGCCCTGTCCAGTGCTCGCGCTGGGCGGACGCGGTTGACGACGGCGCGGGCGGGCCAAGCGCGAGCGAACCCTCGCCCAGTGACCGACATGCTGCGAGGCCAACAGCACTGGACAGCGAACGCGGAGGCCCTGGCGAGCCCAGGGAATGCCCGGAGCGCGGGGCCTCCAGGGGGGCCGATGCCGACGTGATGTGCAAGCGACCCCGCCGCCAGATACAGTGGGGCCCCCTGGCTGGCGAGACGGCTGGATACTGCGTCAAGCGGCTCCAGCTCAAGGCTGGGGACAGTTTCGACAGCGGGTGGCACGCCTTCCGCGCGGCGCAGGTCGCCGGCAGCCGTCGCCCCGCCTGTGACCCTGGGAGGCGGCCTGGCGTCGACTGTCTGGTCTCTCTCCGGGAGCTCGCCGCCCGCGGACACGACGTGGTGGAGTGGGCCGACAAACAGCGCCTGACACTGGCACAGCACCCCCGCGGGGGGCGGCTGCAGGCACCGCAGCGGGTGCGGCGGCGCGCAATAGACCTGGACACGCCGCGGCAACAAGTGCATCTCCGAGGTTCAGCTGGTCTTATCCGCCTGGTCGTGGGCCTCGTCTTCGTCGTTGCTGTCGTCCTCGTCCGTCGTTGCCCGTAGCGGGCCCGCCGTGGCTGTCGCCGGGTCCTCCACAGGTTGCCGCGCCTATCAGGTCGCTCGCTGCGGAGGGTCCACCCTGGCCCTTCGCAGCTTCCTCGTCGCCAAGTTTGGTCACGCAGGTTGCTGCGCCGGCTAGCTTGGGCGCCCCCGCTGGCTGTCCCACCTTCTCGAGCGCGCCGCGGGGGCCTCCTGCCGCCATGGGGCGGCCCCCCCCCGTCCCGCCGCTTCTGTGCGCAAGGGCGCGCGCCCTCGCTTTCTTCTCTTCCGCCTCCGCCCCCCTTCTTTCTTGAGCAAGCTGCGATGTGCGAGCGCCGGGGGCGTGAGTGGGCGGCGGCCGCGGCCGCCGGCGAGCAAGACAGAGCCTCCTCGGAGGCCTTCGTCCGCCCCCCTTCCTGCCCCCCCCCCTCTCCTCGGGCCGCCGCGGCGGCTCCGCTGGGCGCCCGCGACTCCCGCCGCGGTGCGTGTCGGCCAGGCCCTGGACCTGGGTTTTGTGCTGCTAGTGCCAGTGCGCAGGAGGCCCGCCGTCCACGCGCCTCTCGGGTGGTTCCCGGCGCTGCCCTCTCCTCCTCCTCCTCCTCCTCCTCCTCATCCTCCTCCTCTTCCTCCTGTTGGCTCGAGCTGGGGGTCGGCTCAAGGAGTCCAACATAAGTTTGGTTCCAGCCACTCCGCTACCGTACCTTCGGACTGCTTAGATTGGGTTGCAGCTCTTTCAAGTTCTTTCTGGTTCAGATTGGGTTGCGCCCCTTCCAAGTTCAGTTGTGATTTTCTTAAGTGTGGCTTGATTCCGATTTCCACAGTGGCGCTTCGCATCGGACAGGTCTTTCAGGATATTCTCAAAATGGAAATCACCAAGCCGGGGGCCCGTTAGGCTGCCAGTGTGGACAAGGAGAACGTTGAGCGCAGCGCCAAGGGGCCTCGCAGTTCAAAAGGGGGCATCAAGTTGCACCAAGGGTTCGAATGTTGTTCCTCTCGGAGAAAATGGCTCTTATTTAGGTTATTCGGGTTCGCGGCCTCCGACAGTTCGGGAGTTCTTTCGCAACTTGAAGCCCTACTGGACAGAAGGTGTGTTCCTTTTGAAGAAACGTTTGGTGCGATCTCTTATGACATACAGGTTTTCCAGACTGATGTTGCTCAAGAGCTCTCGACAGTAGCCGGGGATGTCAACGGCAATGCGGCGCGTATTGACGCGCTCAAACTCGAGAATGAGTTTTTCAAAGCCTACGGGGATGAGATTCAGTTGCTTGAGACCGAACAGAAGGCGATTAGGGCTGACATTGCAGCCAACAAGGCCTCTCCTGTAGTTATGGGTTCTTCTCAGAAAGCGGGGCCTCCCTGGGCCAGAGCCCCTCGTTCAGAGAGAGAGAGAGAGAGAGAGAGAGAGAGAGAGAGAGAGAGAGAGAGAGGGAGAGAGAGAGAGAGAGAGAGAGAGAGAGAGAGAGAGAGAGATCTTCATCCTTTCAAATCTGGGTTGGGATCTGAAGAAGCCAGAAGCTCTCGATAGCCTGGGGCGTCATCCGTCGAGCGGGGTCGCCCAGCCTGTGGGCACTGTCGCTCCCTGCGGTTACGGCAGTTGTGTCGAGATCAAATGGGCCTCGGCTGCAGGGGGAAGTGGGGAGTCAAGCTGCTGACGCAGTCCGCCAAAGGGCTTTCTTTGATCACGGGGACAGGCCGATTTGATGTGGTCAGATCAGCACGAGGAAGGAAAGGGCTCCAGGGGGGCTTTTCAAGACGGTGGCAGACGCCGTCACAGCCGCCGTGGGGCGAAACACCGACTCCTTTGTGATGTGTGCTCGCACTCGTAAGATCTGGGTTGAAGATCATATCATCTGGGCGGTTATTGCAGGGGAGTGGTAATATGAGGATGTTTGTTCCGAAAGGATCCCAGCGGCCCAGTGCAAGGAGGCGGTTCGCAAGGCGGTAGACGACACCCCCAAGAAATGAGGGGGGCACGAGCATGTTAGGGGGCTCGTCTGCGCTCTGAACAATCAGGGCATATGCGCAGATGATGCTGCAATTCAAGCTATTTTGGGTTCACTCGAGCTGACGTGATGGGGAATTATTGCACTTGGGGGTGGGCTTTAGGAACGGTCCCAAAGAGGGTGATGGGGAACTCTCTCCTGCCTCGGGTGGTCGCTCGCTTTCCTCCGCCATCGTCCTGGCCCTGGACGTAGAGCCAGGGGTATCCTGATTCATCGTTCTCTCAGAAATCGCGTGAACATGTCATTTTCGATTGGAGATCAGTTCGTGTTGACCTCCTTCCAGTTTGTCTTGAGGGTTGTCACCGTCCTGCCCGTTCCTTTCTCTTCTCATCTTGCTCATGATCTCTCTGCGGATTCTCTCGGTATTGCCATTGCGCTTGGAAGAGCCCGACCCGGGAGTTCCATTCTTTCTTGTCTGGGGGGTGCGACTGCTGACCAAGGGGATGGGGGCCCAAAATTTGAATCCTTTCTTGGTGCGCGTCGTAATCTCAAACTTGGCTGGGCTCCTTTGAGATTTTTGGAGACCAACATGTAGCGTGCCAGGCGACCTGGCGGGAGTCGAGCATTTTCCAAGGCTGTTCTGTCATTGATCATGTTGCTCTGGATCGGGGGGTGGGTCTCAATCAGATAGCTTTGCACGGTGGGCTGAGGCGCCAGGGGGTCGCGCGTTGATCGGTTGTGATGTGTTGGCATTCTCTTCCAAGAGAGAGGCGCGCAGGCCATTGCTCTGGGTTCCCCCTGCATTTTTGAGGTCTCCAACATTGCTGAAAAGACCCCCCCCCGAATCGTCGGAACTGGTCCGTTTTGACGGGGGCAAATGTCCTGATTCGTGCTCGGTGAAATTACGGGGCCCGACCGATTTGGCGCCTTCTTTCAGCTCCGGGGGGTCGATCCTGGGGCGCGCGCGTGGAGCCGCGCAGGCCGCGCCCAGGAACATCAGAAGACGCGCGGGATAACCCATTTGGATCAAGTCCTTGAGAGCAAAATATCGTTCTGATTGTAATGAGGAAAAAACGTGTTTCGGTGGGTTCCCTGCTGTTGAGAGCCCTCAAGATCCTTAGATTAGCTGGGGGTCTAGTCGGATTGCCTATTTAACATCTCAGAAGGTGTCGGTGTGGGCCTCTCGCAAGTCTCTTCTTCCTATTCTCGGATTCGTTCGAGATGGCCAATAGATCCTCGATCATGCAGAGTGCGCCCAGCTTGTCTGCCAGTAGTGTTCGGTCAAGTGGGGTCTCTCAGACGCCGACGAGCGGGGGGGCGATCGTATGTTTCGCAGCTTTGGCTTCCTCGACGACTTCGAGACGCCGGTTGCTCAAGACATCATGGATGGGGTTTTTGATGGCATCGAGCCTCCCCGTAAGACAGATGCCCACTTGGGTTGTGCGGCCACTATCAAGATTGCAGGATGGACGAATGGGATCAACCCCTGTATTCAAGCGGCTTCGGGTTCCAACGCCTTCTGGTCGGGCATCATTTTCCAAGGGCATCTGGGTAGCAAGGTCAAGGGCTTAGGTCTGCCGTCTCAAACTCGAATTGTCAGTCCTCTACCTACGATTGCCAAGGTCTGGCATGCATTTATTGCTCCTTCCATCCTGTCCGCCTTGGATAATTGCGCTCAGTCAAAAGGCGTGTCTGGCCTCGTGGATTTAATTGACAACCCTGCGCCGCGCTTGACCGCCTCCACTGCTCGCGCAAACATCCCGCCCTCCCACCCGCGACTTCTTTGGCGAAGTCCCTCAAGGCCGTGGCGGCGGGTGCCAAGTGGCACTGGGCAACGACAGCGACGCCGGCGACGACGGCGACAACGACGACGACGACGCCGCCGACAACGACTGCGACGGCGCCGACGACGTCCCCAACGACTTCGACGACGCCGACAACGACGCCGACGACGACGCCGACGACGGCCACGGCGACGCCGACGCCGACGACGACGACGACGTCAACGACGCCGACGACGACGGCGGCGACGACGACGACGCCGACGTCGACGACGACGAAGACGACGACGACGTCGCCAACAAAGACGACGACGAGGGAGGAGGGAGGACGCCGACGGCGACAACGACGACAACTACGACAACGGAGGAGGGAGGACGGCGACGACGCGAAGGACGAAGAAGGAGGAAGGGCGGCGACGCCGACGACGACAACGACGAGGGAGGAGGGGAGACGACGACGACGACAACAACGACGACGACGACGGCGACGAAATAGGAGGGGCGACGACGACACGCCGACGACGGACGACGACGACGACGACGAGGGAGGGGGAGGAAGGACGACCACGGCGACAACGACGACGGAAACGACAACGACGCCAAAGAGGACGACGACGACGAACGCGAGGAAATACAGAGGACGACGTAGGCGACGACGACGACGACGCGGGAGGAGGGAGGACGGCGACGACGACGACGACGCAAGAGCGCGCGGACGCTGTTGTTGACATTCCGTGTTGCGAAACCTTTGGTTTTGTAGGTTTTTTGGGCGCGCGATTTTGAAACCCTTCCGACGCCGATGGGTTTTTGGGGATTTCGGCATTCGCGCGCGACGACGCGCGCGCCTGCACTTCGTTTCCCTTTTTTTTTTTTTTTTTTTTTTTTTTTGTTGCAGAGGATTCTCGCGACGGCACGCGCGCGTGGGCGTTCGACAGATTTCGATATGCGCGCGCGAAGCCCGTTTGGAAGAATTTGGTGAAATCTGGAATCACCTATGGTTTTCTTGATATTTCGCAAGAGCTCGCGCGTGAGCTTTCGCTGCAAATCAGTGTTGCGGAACCATGTTTGTTTCCCCCAACCAACCTGTGTTGTTGGGTCCTCGTTTTGAAGAGACGGTGGCCCGCGTCTCTCCTCCTCTCCTCCTCCTCCCCCTCCTTCCTCCTCCCTCCTCCCGCCATCATCGTCGTCATCATCATCATCGTCGTCGTCATCGCCGTCATCACCATCGTCGTCATAATCCCGCACCCATTTCGGCACACCCCTCGCGCGTTTCGTGGCCCCATAGGGAGCCCCGCCGAAGGTCCCAGTGGGTGTGCCCGCATGCGTCCCGCACACCCATTTCGGCGCACCCCTCGCGCGTTTCGTGGCCCCATAGGGAGCTCCACCGAAGGTCCCAGTGGGTGTGCCCGCATGCGTCCCGCACACCCATTTCGGCGCACCCTCGCACGTTTCGTGGCCCCATAGGGAGCCCCACCGAAGGTCCCAGTGGATGTGCCCGCATGCGTCCCGCACACCCATTTCGGCAAACCCTTCGCACGTTTCGTGGCCCCATAGGGAACTCCACCGAAGGTCCCAGCGGGTGTGCCCGCATGCGTCCCGCACGCAAATTTCGGCACACCCCTCGCACGTTTCGTGGCCCCATAGGGAGCTCCACCGAAGGTTCCAGTGGGTGTGCCCGCATGCGTCCCGCACACCCATTTCGGCACACCCGTCGCACGTTTCGTGGCCCCATAATGGGGGCTCCACCGAAGGTCCCAGTGGGTGTGCCCGCATGCGTCCCGCACGCCCATTTCGGCACACTCCTCGCACGTTTCGTGGCCCCATAGGGAGCTCCACCGGAGGTCCCAGTAGTTGTGCCCGCATGCGTCCCGCACGCCCATTTCGGCACACCCCTCGCACGTTTCGTGGCCCCGCAGGGAGCGCCGCCGAAGGTCTCGGCACACCCTTCGCACGTTTCGTGGCCCCATAGGGAGCTCCACCGAAGGGGCGACCTGCGCGCGTCGCTGGGACTCCGCGCTGCGCTGCGCCCGCAGCTTTGGACTTTTGAGTGCGCGGGCACAGAGGGAGTAAAAGAAGGGGAGGAAGCGGGCGCGATCCTCGCGGTGGCGTCGCGGCGCGCGGGCGATGCCGTCGGGGAGTCCCGGGGGAGCTCCTTGCGGCGGCCACGCCCGGCGTCGCGAGTACTCAGAGGCAGTCGTTCACAAACTAGTAGCATTCATATACACTTGCACCGTGCATGGGCATGCTCGCATTCATGCACGTAGATTCGCTCGCACGCAGATTCATTCACAGTCAGACGCGCTCGCGCTCAGATTCGCCCGCGCTCAGTCTCCCTACGTGCTCAGATCAATCGTTTTCGTTCGCGTTGTGTACCACGCCATTCATTTCGGCACGCCACTAGCACGGTTCGTTGCCCCATAGGGATCACCACCGAAAACGGGAATCACAATTGCGGTACTCACACCTGCATATGGTTGGGTCCTTCGCCTGGCTAATTTTTTGCTTGAGAACTCGATTGCGGAGTCCTCCCGAAGCCGAAGGTTTTTGAAGGATTTCGGCATGCGCGCGCGACGACGCGCGCGCGTGCACTTCGTCGTTTTTTTTTTTTTTTTTTTTTTTTTTTTTTTTTTTTTTTTTTTTTTTTTTTTTTTTTTTTTTTTTTTTTTTTTTTTTTTTTTTTTTTTTTGCAAGGGATTCGTGGACAAGAGTTATGTTCGAACGAACAATGCCCCCGCGTATTTTTTTCGGGGGGCCCTCAGAGGGGGCCGATCCCAGTTCCCCTGGGATAGTGCACATTCAAATTTAGGATGGACATGTGATCATAATCGTACATGATTTACATGCCCCGAAGGGGGGCGGATGGCGCCGATTTTTTTTTTTTTTTTTTTTTTGTTTTTTGTGTGTGTGTGCCAATTTTTCTTAAAAAAGGAAGGGGAATTCCGCTACTGAGGACCCTCACGTACTTAATTTAAATCTTATGTATTTGCTTTTCATGATCATCTATGCGGAAACCTGCGTTCGAAACCCTCGTAGCGAATGTTTCCCTATTTTGTCATCCAACACACTACTGAATGACCCTCCTCCCTCTTCCCCGCATTCTATCCTTCATCGGGGAAAAGCTCGAGGTGGTTGCCGAGGGCCGTTTCCTGGGATCGCAGCAACCAACGAGGTGATGCAAAACGATTCGCCACAGCTCGAGTAGTCAGGGGGGCCACTTGGAAGTTGGTGCGAATCACACACTCTTGCCTCATGCTGCGTTCTCCCGCGCCCCTGCCTCCCTTTCTTTCCTCGGTCGGTCTACTCTTTCTAGTCTCATGCAGTTTCCACGCGTCTGTTGCCGCGTCTCTTCGACGGAGAGTCTCTGAGGTGTGCGCGCAAAAGACTTGCATGGCAGATGTGATCCGCCTGCGTGCGACATGCGAGTGATCTTGGATGGAAAATCTCTGGGCTGTGGTTGCCGCGGCGACCGAAGCTGGGCGGGCGCTCCGAAATCGTCCAGAAGCGGCACGGGCCGCGCGAATTCGACGCGGCTGGACAGCGCTGCCTTTGTCGGAAAGACTCTGGCGGCCGTGCGCTCCGACAACCCGCTCCGGCGACAGTGTCGTGGATAGCGGGCGAGCTCAGGGACCGCCCCCTGGGCCCAGGCGCGGGCCAGACCCGACGCGGGCTCGGCGCTTGTCGCCCTAGGCGCAGGCGAAGCCGAATGTCTGGTTTTGCTTTGCTGGCGCAGCGGAGGCAGCCCAGCGCGGCCGAGCTCCGTTCTGCGCGTCCCAGCCCCCGCGAGCTCAACATAGTGCAGTGCCGTTCAGGTCAGCCCAGCGCAGGTGAGTCCAGGTCAGCCCAGCTGGGTCCAGCTCAGAGACCAGCGAGTTGTGAACCCCTCGGTCCAGTGGCGGTTTGGCTCGAGCTCGCGCGCTCGCCCTCGCTTCTCCTCGCCGCCGCGCGACCGCCAGCATGGCGGTGGAGGCCCGGCAGGGCGCGCCCGCGGCCCGGCCCGAGGGGTCGCCCGTGGCCCAGCCGGAGGACGCGCCCGCGCCCCTGCTCGAGGCCGCGCCCAGGGCCCAGCCCGCGGCGGCGCAGCCGGCCGACGGCCGCGGCTCAGACTCCAGCTCCAGCGGCGGCAGCGACAGCGAGGGCGACGCTGCTGCCGACGAGCCCGACGCCGAGTCGGACGCCGACTGGGTCAAGGAGGAGGAGAACGAGCAGGCGCGAAGCCACGTCTTCCTGGTGACCTACTCCGCCCTGCTCAACGCGCCCGAGGACGCGGGCATGGCGAACCCAGCCGACATGGACGACAGGGAGTTCTTCCGGAAGGCGCTCCTAGACGCGGTGGCCAACCTCGCCCCCGCCGCCGGCAGCCAGGGGGGGCGCCCGCGGACCAGGGCGTTGGAGGTCAACTTCCTGCTCACCGTCCAGGAGAAGCACCAGGACGGGAAGGTGCACTACCACCAGGCAGTGAAACTGTCGCACGAGACTCGCTTCCTGCCAATAAAGACTGCGCTTCGGCAGCGGTCGAAGCTCGCCTCTCACTGGAGCACCTCGCACACCGAGCTCTGGAGCGCCGTGCGCTACCTGACGCGCACCAGTGACAGGGAGAAGTCGGTCGACCGCAGCCCCGACGTCTGGGCGAAAGGCGGCTCGGCGCCCAACCTCTACGAGATGGGCAACGAGGGCTGGGGTGCGAAGATGCACAAGCGCAGGCGGGAGCAGGCGGCGATGGCGGCGGGCGACCAGGTCCTTGAACGCAGCGCAAAGAAGTCGAAGGAGATCTTCGGGAAGCTGGACTTGTACGCCCTTGTCGTGACCGACAAGTTGCTGACGCCTCGCAAGGTGATGACGCACGCGCAGAAGAAGGGCTCCCTGGCCATGCAGAACTACGTCGCCCGCAACCAGCGGAAGTTGGCCGAGCTAATCGAGGAAGCTCTGGAATGGGAGGGGGCGTCGGAGAGGGCCGAGGAGGACGACGAGAGCGACTGGGGCCTCATCCTGCGGAAGGCTGCGTGCACGTGCGCTTGCGGCGAGGCGGGCTGCGAGTGGTGGGCGGCAGCCGTGGCCTTCTTCGACAGGAACCCGGGGGTCGACAGGGACTACTTGGCGGCGTGCTTGGTGAAGATCATCAAGGAAGGCCCGAGCAAGACGGCGCGCGTGCCTCTCATCGTTGGGCCGCGCAACGCCGGCAAGAGCACGGTCTTGGAGCCGGTGCTGACTCTCTTTGGGGAGGGCGGCGTTTTCACGAAGCCCAAATTGGGCGCCTTCTGCCCCCTGGCCAAGCTGGTCGGCCCACAGCGTCGGTTCATTTTCTTTGACGACTACAGGCCTGTGGAGTACGCTTCCATGCCAGAGAGAAGCCCCACAGTACCAGTCACGGACTTCCTGGCGATGTTTTGTGGCCAGAAGTTTCAAGTCCAAGTCAGCCAATGCTTCAACAACGGCCAGCCGGACACGATCTGGAAGCGCGGGGCTGCCATGACTGCGAAAAAGAAGGGCTTGTGGATGCCGAGCGACGTTGTGCCGCAGGAGGAAATCCGCCACATGCAGGCCAGAGTCGTCCAATTTGAGGCGAAGGGCAAGCTGAAGGAGGCTGATTTCAGGACCGTGCCTAAGTGCTCGGAGAGTTTTGCGCGGTGGCTGGTCACGGGTTCTACGCAGTATGGGAACAGGCTCCCGCGGCAGCCAACAGCCAGCGAGGAGGCGCAGCCGCGCAGGGTTGTACTGCCTTTGCCACCGTTGCCTGGCCCAGCTGCCTCTTGAATTCGGTGTCGCTTCCTGCGTGGGCCTTCTCTTCGCACTGTGCTTGTGTCAGACAACCAGTTGTGTAGGGGAACCAGTCGGCACGGGACGCATGGGGCAAGTTTACAGACGTGGGACGCACTTTTCTCGTTATTGTGATTAGGCTCAGCTGATCCAGCCGCTTTTTACATTAGATGCCACTTGTGGCTTTGGCTTCCTTTTCGCATGACTGTGTCAAACAAACATTTTTGTAGGGGACACCAGTCGGTACGCGATTTACAAAGCAAGTTGAGCAACGTCGGGCGCGCTCTTCACATCACGGCTACGCGCCAGCAGTTGGGGTGCATTATTGGTTCTGCTGTGGGCTCACATTTCCAGAAAACTCTTCGCCCTCCTCCGTCGCCCTCATCGTCGTCATCCTCGCGCCCCTCACTTCCGCCCCCCCATCGCTGCCCATCGGTGGGCGGCGCCCGAGAGCACTGTGGCCGCCCTGGGCCCGAACGCACCCTGCAGCACGCGTGGTCTGAAGGCGCCACCATCGCCGCCGTAATCGTTATCTTCCGTGTGGTTGTCCCTGCTGCGAGGCGCATCCAGCCGTGGCGACGAAGGGTTTCCAGGAGGCCCCACAAGGCCCGACAATCGTCCGAGGACCATGTGCTGATTTGATGACCCTTCCGCACTCCCCCCAGAGTCCTCAGACCCCCCCCCCGATCTATCCCAAACCTCCGCACTCCTCTCAAAACTTGCAGACCCTCTCATTCCTCCACACACCCCGCCCTCCTCCCACAACCTCCAGGCCATCTCATTCCTCCACGCCCACCGTTCCGCACTCCTCCCAACACCTCCCGACCACTCCCATTCTTCTCCACCCCTCGCCACTCTGGCAAAGACTTCCGGGATCCTTCCATTCCTCCCTCAATTTCCGCACTCCTCTCCAGATCCTCCCTCTCGCCACCTCCGCACCCTTCCCAAATCCTACAGGTCCTTCCACACCCCTCCGCACTCTTCCCAACAAATCCAGACCTTCCCATTCCTCCACGCCCCCCCGCACTCCTCCCAAGACCTACAGACCACCTCCATTACTCTTATACCAAAAACTTCCGCTTCTGGGACCCTCCCATTGCTTCTAAACCTCCGCTCTTCTCCCAAAACCTCCAGGTCCATCCCATTCATCTCACAACCTCCGCACCCCTCCCAAAACCTGTGGGTCCCTCGGATCCTTCAGCGGTCCTCCCAAAACCTCCTATCCCTTCTCATTCTTCCACACCCGTCCGCACTCCTCCCAAGACCTCCAGACCCCTCTCATTCCTTTCCATGCACCCCTCCGCACTCTACCGAAAACCTCTGGGAACCCTCCATTCCTCCCTGAACCTCCGCTCTCCTCCAAATCTTCCGGGTCCCTCCCAGTCCTCTCACAACCTCCGTACCCCTCCCAAAACCTCTGGGCCCCCCCATTCCTCCCACAACCTCCGCACTCCTCCCGAAACCTCCAGATCCCTCCGCATTCCCCCAGAACCTCTACACCCTTTCCCATTCCTCACTTTCCTCACTAAACCTCCGCATTTCTCCCAAAAACTCCAAACACCTCCCATTCCTCCACATCACTCCGCACTCCTCTGAAAGCTTCCTGGTTCTTCCCATTCCTCTCTCAACCTCCCCACTCCCCCCAAAACCTCGAAAAGCGTCTCGTTCCTCCTCTTCTTCCTCCTCCTCTGCTCTCTCCTCCTCCTCCTCCTCCTCCTCCTCATCCTCCTCCTCCTCTCCCTCCCACTCCTCCTCCTCCTCCTTCTCCTCCTTCTCCTCCCCCTCCTCCCTGAACCTCCGGTCTCCTCCAAATCTTCCGGGTCCCTCCCAGTCCTCTCACAACCTCCGCACCCCTCCCAAAACCTCTGGGCCCCCCCATTCCTCCCACAGCCTCCGCACTCCTCCCGAAACCTCCAGATCCCTCCGCATACCCCCAGAACCTCTAGACCCTTTCCCATTCCTCACTTTCCTACTAAACCTCCGCATTTCTCCCAAAAACTCCAAACGCCTCCCATTCCTCCACATCACTCCGCACTCCTCTGAAAGCTTCCTGGTTCTTCCCATTCCTCTCTCAACCTCCCCACTCCCCCCAAAACCTCGAAAAGCGTCTTGTCCCTCCTCTTCTTCTTCCTCCTCCTCCTCCTCCGCTCCCTCCTCCTCCTCCTCCTCCTCCTCCTCCTCTCCTCCTACCCCTCCTCCAATGCAACCGCTGCTATCGATGGAACCTCGAACGTCGATCTTCTTTCCTTGTTTGAACCTCGGTAGTCGACCTTCGATTGAACGTCGAACCTTTATCCTTGATCCTCCTCACCCTCATCCTTCCCCCAATTCTCCGCATCCTCTACCCTCCGCGTCAGTCTTCACCCTGCAGGGCGATGATAAACGCAGTCGGTGGACAAAATGTCGCAAGTTATCTGAGCATTATGATAAACAGCGTGCCAATTAGGATCAGATTCCATCGATCTCTGAGGACCCCCCCATCCCCACATTTCAATGTTGACTTGCATTATTTTGTCCGCCCAGACTTGGGGTGCTCGCGTGGCGCCAACATTGAGATGTAGGGGGCGGGGATTGTTCGTCGAGGTGGCGCCGCAATGTAAGTGCAGCCGCGCGCGTTCAGGAGCAACTTGCAAAATTTCGTCGTCCCACCGAACCAGTCGCTTTTTATTTGTGGGTTGCCTGAGACTTCGTTGGAATCCCAGGGTCACCATTTTCCTTTTGGATTCAGAGACGGATGTGATTGATCGCCGAAAAGGGTTGATGCAGGGAGCTGGCGCTGCATGCGTGCTTGAAAGAATCGCCGTGGCAGACTGTTTCATCTGTACTCTTGACAAGATATATGGGGCGTTCCTGGGTATCGCATTTAGAAGCGAGACCTCGGGAGCTGACTTCGCTCTCTCCCTCCTCAGTTGGTCAGGCAACATCTTCGCGACGGGTTCCAGCTTCGCAGATTTAACTCGGCTCGCTAATTTCCTTGAAGGGGTTCTGGGAGTGGCGCGGGCTCCGTCTCAAACCAGACAGGGGAATTCTCGCCTCCGACCCCCGCGCTGTCGACAGCTACGACAGGATGGATGCATCTGCTTCTCAGTGGACCGTCGTTTCTGAGGCCATGGTTCTCGGTCCCATTTTGCCCTCCAACGGGTCGCGTGATGCGGATGTTCGAAGGGGGCTTCAGCAGATCAGTAGCGCTTTCTGGTTTAATAATTAATTTCTTTTGAATGGCAAGATCCCTATGAGTCCACGGCTTGCGAAACTTACCAGTATGGCCTGTGGCATTATCAGGTTGAGTGGTGCTGCTTGGGTTCCTTCCGGACATACTTCGGATTTGATTCCCCAGACTCAGAACAACATCATTGAATTCATGCTTAAAACGAAAAGACAGTTTGGGGGGGCATCCGACCAGTTGAACTTTCGGAGAGACAGGAAAGTCAAACGTACAGGGGCGTCTGCTGGGCTCTTCATTTGGAATCGGCAATAAGCTGGCTAGCGCGCATGCAGATGCATCCGGAGGATCATTCTTCCAGGCTTTTTCGTTATTGTAAACGCTGGGTTTCAGAGCGTAGTTTTTTTTTTTTTTTTTTTTTTTTTTTTTTTTTTTTTTTTTTTTTTTTTTTTTTTTTTTGATAACTTAGGGGGCAGCCGAACCAATTCTAGAACTCATGGGGGCCATGTTTTCCGATGCGATTGCAGGTCTTGGACTGCCCGCTTCTCTCTTGAGGGATTTCGATAAGAAGGTGCGTCATCAACTGGCTCGGGGTATGTTTGATTGGTTGATGAATTCTCCTTTCCTTTCCTCTCAGTAGCTCTTCGGCTCAAGTATGCGCTGCGCTTTCGTGTGTTTCTTCATCCCGCCTCTGATCAGAGGCCTTATGACGACAATCTCTTCTTCGGCCAATCTATATTCTCCTGACCTGGGCGAGGTCTGGTGTCAGATCACTCTTACTGTTCCTCTGGGTTCTGCTCGAATCATTCCCGCTGCTCCTCTGGGTTCTTTCGATCGCAAGGCTCTGGGTCGTTGGGCATTCAATCGCAAGTTGGCTTCAGATGGTACTGGAGGCAGCGATGGCGTTCCTTTGGGTTCGGCTGAGAAGCAGAGGCTTTCAAACTATAAACAGAAGAAGTGCAGAAATGCCATTTTGGCGCCCACTCCGAGGATCCCAGCACCAGTTTTGCTTAAGAGCCCTCTGCCTCCACCTCCGCCGCCCGCGCATGTCGCTACTGAGGCGGCTCCGAAAGGGTCCGTCAGCAGGAGCCGAAGGAGGTCGCCGATTGCAGGGCGCAAAGTGGCGCCGGGTGGTTACGGTCCATCAGGGGGTGGTGCTCATTCCCTTGGGGGCAAGAGCATGCCTGCTACGCGGGGCTAAGAGTCAGCCGGCCCTGCAGAGGCTCAGAAAGACATCTCCGAGGGGGGTGGCCCTGCGGAGGCCGGCGGGTCTAGCTCTACCGATTCCAGCGATGAGTCCGCGGGTGCTCGAGCGATTCCCAGGCCTCGAGCCCCTCCAGCCAAGCCGTGGGAGCACGCCGTCAAGCCTTGGATCAGCCCGTTTGGCCCGCCCATTCTCATGTCCCAGATCAAGGAGGATGAAGATGGCTGTCCGATCTTTCCTCCTGCAGATAGGTTGGATTTCGATGGGGCGGACAGGGGGGATTGTATTCTAGTCTTTTGTCCTCAACTTACCGCTTGTGACGTTATCCGCTCGCGTGATGCTGGGGCAGGCTCTACTTTCACGGTGGAGAAACTCACGCCTATTGTTGTCGACAATCAGGGCCCTCCTCTCAGCAACCTGGGAATTCCTGCCCTTCGAGAGAAGGGTTTCTTGAGGGCCAGCGATGTCCTCGACGTTCTTCATCGCTGTGGGTTTGCCTTTGCGGATCGGTCGCACATGAAGTTGCGCGGCTGGTCCTTAGACGCGCGACGAAGCCAGGGAAGTTGGCCCACGTTTCATTCCCTATGCCAAATCAGTGAGCGGCTCCAGGAAGATCAAGGGCGGTGAGGCCCTGGCCCCCCTGCTCCAAATGGGGGGGGGGGGCGATGTGAGCGACCTGATTTCAGTCTACTGCGGCTCCCAGGACGCACCAGTGAGTTGCCATCTTTTCTGCGAGCCAAGGTCAGTATTCTAAATTGGGTTATTCGCGGTGGGTTCCTGCTCCCTTCGTCCTTTCTCATTTCCTCTCATATTGTTGTTGGGTTCTTCGCGTTTCACATTGCCGGCGCGCCTCGCCCGAGGTCTTCGTATCTTTGGGTTGGCATGTCTTCTAGTGTCGCTTCGCTCTACTGACAGGCAAGTGGGCCGTTCGGGTGGCTTGGCCGAGGCTGCGCCTTTCTAGATAATAAAGAACCCCGCCTCCCGCCTGCCGCTCGGGATTCTATCCTCTTGGGTGGGGTCTGGGGTATCTCTTCGGAAGTGTTCCCTTCTCTGTCGCCCGATTGGCATGGCCTCCCAGGGTGGGCTTCTAGTCTCGGGCTCGACTTGATCGAGGGCAGTCTTGCCATGTCATGCGGGTGGTCTTCATCTTGCCCCCCCCGTCCATGCCTTGTTTCCTCTCAAATCTAGGTTCCGTTAACCATGTGCGAACCTGTTGATTGGGGGCCGATCTGATATGTGGCGTATGTTTTTTTTGTCCAGAAATGGAGCTTTTGGCGCGCCATCATCAACTTATTGTGGGCATCTTTGGGCACCTTGCGTCGCGTGGGTTATAGGGTGTGAGACTGTCGAGGTGTCTTGTCTCGCTGCCACTTGGTGCTCGAAGAGTGTACCCGTGGCATTGCATATCCTGTGCATTTAGTCTGCTTATCTGCCTCCTGTTTCGACCTTTTGTTCCCTACTCAATGATCCCGTTGTCATCGAACGTGGCGTTGGTCCTGGGCGTTTGAGGCCAAGGCATTATTTGGTGACTGACGACTTTTTCTCCCTGCTGCAGACTTCTTCGCTGTGGTGCGATCGTGTGTGCTCTCTTCCAGTTAAGTTTCAGGTGTAGGGTTCGTCTTCGTGTTTGTAGTGTTCTGCCTCATCGTGCACTGTCCAATGGTTTTTTTGTTGATCGGCGGATGCGCTTTGGGCCTCGATCGAATATGAGTTCTGGGTTACGGATTGGTCTTCTGTTCTCTCAACCTGTCCTTGCAGCATGGGGAAGTGCAGAGCTACTCTTGTTTTTCTCCTCGCCAACTCGAGGACGAAGTGGCGCGGGGGCTCGGGGGGGCTGGTGGCACTACAGTGAGCGTGGCGAGTCCTATGCAAATGTGTGGGAGCACGAGTGCCACGCGGTTTGGGTAGATCCAGAGAGCGGCTGGGCCCAGAACGTGATTTGGTACTTAAGCAGCCTCGATTGGACTGACGACGGTGTTGTCGAGTGCTGGAAGTGGAGGGCTGCTCCGTCGATGTGCGACTAAAGGAGGCGTTCCTTCCTCCGCTGCATTCGGTCCTGCCCAATACAACGTTATAGGTCTCGGTCTGGCACGCGATGCTAACTTCTCAGACACGTTGGTGTTCTTCATGTTGCGCGTGCTCACTTACTTAGGTTCACAGTGCTGTATTCGTCACCTTTTCTTTCCTACATCAGTTTGGGCTCCAATTTTCTGTTCTTTGTTTCTATCGTTTATCTGCCCCTTTTACGTTCACTTGCTTCTGATCGCGGGATCTTCCATGCCGCTCTATGGGTTGCCGTCTCAGTTCAAAGTGATTCCATTGCCTTCGTTCTATTTGGATTCTTTGAAGATGCAAAAGTGAACGCCGCCTGGAAGGCTCAAGTCACACACTTGGTTCAGCTTATCATTCTGGGTTCTTCTTCTTGCTATTTCTTCCCCTTTCTCCTGATCCTTTTTCTTCCCCACCTACTATCGATGTGGCGGCTGGTGGTGGCACTTCTGAGTCGCGTGGATCTCGGGAACCCGTCATTAAGGGCGTGCCATCATCATCGTCATCATCCTCCTCTTCTTCCTCCGCCTCCTCCTCCTCCTCCTTCTCCTCCCCCCCCTCCTCTCCTCCTCCTCCTCCCCCTCCTCCTCATCCTCGTCCTCCTCCTCCTCCTCCTCTTCCTCCTCCTCCTCCTCCCCCCCTCCCCCTTCCCCTCCTCCTCCTCCTCCTTCTCCTCCTCCTCCTCCTTCGACAGTCGCGCTGGTGCGCGTCGCCTTTGAGTGCATTGGGTCCTGGTGCCTACGGCCGCTTGCGCGCTGTTCGTGGCAGAGGCTCAACGCCTGAGGCCTCCGCCCGCGTTCCTTCTCTGCGGCCGCCCACTTCTCCCCCGCCGCCGACAAGAGTTTGATGCGAACGCCAGACTATTCTCGAGGAAGAGAAACCCCATAGACATAAACTGTTGGCGCTCCGCGCAGGTATCTCGGATCCGCGCTGGGAGCCCCCTGGCGGCGCCTCCGGCGCCGCCCCTGGCGTGCTCCGCGCGCCGGGGGGGGGGGTGGCCCAGCGCGGATCCAAGAAATCCGCGCGGTGCGCCAAACGTTTAATACTTTTTTTGTTTGTTCCTTGTCTTCTTCTTCTATTGTTGCGAGCGCCGGAGAATTCGGCGCTTCGCATCATAATGCGTTCTCCAATCAGCTCTTTGCAGCAGGTTTTTGTCAATGCCGCTGGACATGATGAGCAAGCCGACATCCGATCGCACTCCCATACATCAGCATTGGAACATCAAAACGCTTATCTACCGTTGCGTACGATTGCGAACGCACCGTGCTCTTCACCCCTACTTTTCAACTTCTTCCTCACCAGTATCTGGAACCACCTCAGTCGCAGAATCTAAGCGGGAGCAGTGGGCTGGAATGGGGGAAGGAACGGACACGGCCGATTTCGGTCCGATCGCCCGATATGATATCGGTGTCGGCGATTCGATGCCGAAGTTATGACGATCCGTGGTTTGCCCGATGTTTGCATGGCGGTTCTGTGCATGTTGGCGCTGCCGATCCGATTCGATTCCGACTCCGTGCCGATGGCGGCCCGCTTCGATGCACGTTTCCATCCGATCCGAGTTGTTGATTCAGTTCTACCCGCTCCCGAGGAAGTGAGGGAAAAGGGTGTGCACAGTTCGGTCGGCCTGGTTTTGACGCAGTCGGTTGCGCTTGTGTGGTTCGGTTCGCCTCTGTTTTGGAGGGGCAAAAATAGACAGAGACAATCAATCGTCGAATTCCAGGAATGTATAGGACAATATGGGAACTGGAGGGGAAGATGAACACCCAGAAATATGGGGAACTAAGTGGAATCCTGGGACTTGTGTCTATTTATCTGTGTGTGTGTGTCCCGTTGGTGGTTGCGTCGTCGCTGCGTCGCCGCGCCCTTGGGGCTTCTTGCGGCCCGCCATTCTTTTTTTTGTCGGCGGGTTTTCGATTGGTGTCACCGGGGGCGGCCCCGGGACGGGGGGGGAATGGCGTGAAGGTGCGGGAAGAAGGGCAAGAGGCGGGGAGCGAGGAGAGCGAGGGCGGTGACGGTGTGTGTGTGTGTGTGTGTGTGTGTGCGCGTGGATGTGTGTAGAAAGAGAGGGAGAAGGAGAAGAATGAGAGAGAGAGAGAGAGAGAACAACGAAGAAGAGAGATGGAGCCAAAAAACAAACAGAGAGAGCGAGAGAGAGAGAGAGAGGCCTGCCCCCTTCGCTCATCGAGCGTCGCTGGGCTCCTGCTGCGGCAGCAGAAGGGGGACGGGAGAATGCAGGCTCGTCCCTTCCCTCCTCCTCCCCTCTCCCTCCTGTTCCTGCTCCTTTTCCTCGTCCTATCCTCCCCCACTCCTCCTCTCCTCCTCCCCTCCTCTTCAATCCTCAAGGATCGAGCATCGAGGATCGGCGCGGAGGGTGGCGAGGAGGGGGATCAAGACTGTAAGCGGTTCGGTCGGTTCGGTTGCTTCGCAGCCGACTGCATTCGGTCGGTTCGGGTCGGTCGGTACTGCGCGGGCGCGCCCTTCTAGGTTGCTTTCGGTTCAACGGTTTCTGTCGCTTCCTGTTTCGCTCTCAGTTCGGTCGGCTTTCGATCTCGGTGGCGCCGTGTGCGTCTAGGTAGATAGGAGGGAGCACCAGGGGTGGGAGTGATGGGGGCATGTCCATGCAGAATTCCCGCGCGCCCGGCAGGGTTTCCCCGGAGTCCTCACTGGCACCACCAACTGGGCCAACTCCGCATCGGGCTTCGGCTACATGAACACCGCGAGTGTCACCGAGCTGTGCCAACAACACATCGGCTTATGATGTTCCAGCGTACTTGATCACCAAAAAGAATCTCGTCCACCAAGAAAGTACCGGAACTGGAGAGTTTTCACGTGTCGGGCCCTTGGAGGCGATACTCGTTCGACACTGTTTCGACACTTTTCTGGGTGCTCGAAATCATTTCTGTGATGTGGTCCCTAAGTGCGATGGGAACAACATAAACATTGGCACCGATACGGGTCAGGCCCTTCCCGGGTCCAGGATCGGTGTACAGAGCCTTCTGACCTGGGCGAGGGCCTTACATCAATCTTCGGCCCAGGAGAGGCGTTGTGAGCCCTGGTGTCAGCGTGGAGCTGGCAGTTCCCCAGGCGATGCAGTCCGCCCCCTCGTTCTGGTTCGCGGTGATCGCCGAGGTGCTCGGCGTGTTCCAGACCACAAAGGCGCTGAGCGACGCATCCGCCTCCTCGTCGAGTGAACGCGTCACGTGACCAGGGCAGCGAAAACAATTGGGAAATCAGGAATGACATAAACATTCATTCTCGGAGGTCCGCGCGGATTTCTCGGATCGGCGCTGGAGCCTCCTTCCCGGCGGCGCCTCCGGCGCCGCCACTGGCGCGCTCCGCGCGCCAGGGAGGGGGGTCCAGCGCCGATCCGAGACGTCTGCGCGGACTTCCACACGTTTACGTTCATGTCATGTTATGTTCCTCTCATCAAGTCCCAGCGCGATCCAGACCTCAAGCCCCTCGCGCCCCGTTGACCCCACCCGTGTTTCAGGTCCACGAGAACGAAAAACTGCTGCGTTCCTGTCACAGTCCTCGCACCCCCAACAGTGATGCGTCGCATTTCTCAGATATCGTTTCCGCCTCCAGCGAGGCACCGCCACCCGCTGTCTTTTTGGAGACGCCTGCGTTGCGAAGCATCAGGCCAAATTTCGGCCAACACACTGGGCCGTGTGCTCCTCCAGCCGTTGCAGGAATGATGTCAGCACGTGAATTCGAGACAGTGATCTTGTGCCATCCTTCGGGTGCAGATCACTTCGCCAATAATGAGTTGTCAACACCAATGCTCGCTAAAATATTTCACCCTCCCGCAACTTTTTGGCAAAACCCATTCGGCCACGATTGCTGTTACCGATTGGAACTTGCTGAGGCATCTCTACGCCCCGCGTTCACGCTCACGCGCAGATCAGCCAGCTGGTTTGGCAAAACTGATGCGGCTGTATGGCGCTTACTGAGGGGAACTTCCCAACCCGTCTCGAAGGCCGCGTTGGCGCGCGGGTACTTCCAGTGCGGGTCGGTGACTCTGGCGGGCATAAAATCTGGATGACGTTGACAATGGCGACAACGATGATGAACATAGGGATGATGGTGGCAATGACGACGGTGACGCCAACGACGGCGCGGATGCTGCTGACGACGATGGCGTTAATAGCATCCATGTATCGCTGATGACGCTGATTGGGATGGTAATGCTTGTAACGATGATGATGATGATGACGATGCTGGCGGCGATGACGATGATGATGGTGATGATTGTGGTGATGTTGATGACTATGATGATGCTGCCGCTAATACTGGTGACGATGATGGTGATGATGATGATGATCATGTTGATGGCAATGATGATGAATCGGATGGCGATGATGATAACGCTGGTGGTGATGGTGGTGGTCACGACGATAATGTTGATGGAGGATGAGGATGATGACGATGAGGATGTTGATGATGAGGATGCCGATGATGATGATAAGGATGCTGATGCTGATGATGACGACGATGATGATGATACTATTGATGCTGATGCTGATGCTGCTGCTGCTGCTGCTGATGATGATGATGATGATGATGATGATGATGATGATGATAATGATGACGATGATGATGACGGCGGCAATACTGGCGATTGGCGATAACGATAACAGCGGTTGTGCGCTGGCGTCGATGAGGATAATGGGGAAGTGCGCGCGCAAAACATTACTGGGGGGGAGCTATGCTGACCCACCGTAGGGCACTTGAGGGCACCAGCCATAGGACACCTCACATGGCACCAACCATAGGACCTCAACCATACGGCACCGCAGGCACCAACCGTAGGGCACCGACTATAGGCCACCAGCGCGTAGGGCACTAGTCATTGGGCACCACCGCGCAGGGCACCAGCCATAGGGCGCGGACGAGGATCGGCCGAGTGCGCAACACAGGGTCCGCCACCTGGCATCATCGCATAGTGCATAGGCTAGAAGGCTTTGACTGGGAACGGCCGACGGTGCAACTTAGGGCCAGCCATATGGCACAAATGCATAAGGCACCAACGCATATGGCATTGACTGGGACCGGCCGACTGCGCAGCGCAGAGGGCCAGCCACAGAGCACCAACGCTAAGGGCGCCGACTGCGCCACAGAGGGCCAGCCATAGGGCACCACCAACGCACAAGGCCCCAACTCCTGGGCACCAATGCACATGACACCAACCATAGGGCACCAATGCATGGGGCACCAGCACGGGCAGTGACCCAGAACGGCTCACTCCGCAACGCATGGCCAGCCATAGGGCACCAACGCATGGGGCACCAGCTATTAGGGCACGGACCAGGAATGGGCTACACGGGGTCAGTCATATGGTATCAGCCATAGGCATGACCATCCATAGGGCACCAACGCATAGGACACCGACCAGAACCGGACGACCTCGCAGCATAGGGCCCGCCATAGAACACCAACGCATATGGCACCACTGAGCAGGTCACCGACCAGGAGTGGTCGAATGCGCAACTCACAACCAGCTCTTTGCAACAGAAACGAGAATCTGCAAGTGCAGCCATTGCTTGGGGAGCTAATTGGGGACGTTCGGAGGCGACTGGTCATTGGTTCCCTGGCCTCTTGGACCTCCTGTATCCTCCTGGGTCTCTTGGACCTCCTACCCTCTGCTGGGGTGTCCTGGCTCCTACTGCGGCGAGCCGTCAAGTCTGGTCACAGCCAGAAGCACCCCGAGCTTCCTTTCGAAAAATCTGATCTCCAGCTGTTGTTGCACCGATCTCGGTGCCCGCGCAATTCTATGCGCGTTCCCCCAGCCACCAGAGCGTCGGGGCCCCGTAGCTGCCCTTGGCGTCGCCCGCGTGTTGCCGCTGGCCATTTTTGCTTCGCGCGGCCGGCTCTCACACGACTGGGACCCTCTGGCCCCCCGTGATCGCACCTGGAGCCCACCGTCTGTGTGCCCGCTCAGAGCGGGCACGCAAACGGTGGGGCCAAAACACACCGGTCGCCACCGGCCCGCCGTAACGAAAACAGCGGGCGCGTCGGTTTGAGAGAAAAGATGGCACCATCCCGGCGAGGGCTCCGAAGAGAGAGGGCCAGACATGCGACGTCCCCGAGCGGGCCGCTCGAGGACGGCGTTTTTGGTCGTCTTCAGGGCGGCTTCAGGGCCCTGCATCAGGACAGCACATCAGGGGCAACGATAGGGGGGGATAGGCATAGGGGGGGATGCATCGACCCCCAATCGCCGATTGATCGCCGATAGGGGCCCGATAGCCCCAACCTGCTCAGGGAGGTGCGGATTCACTATCGTGGGCCTATCCCTGACCTGTCGGCGATGTATCGCCGATTCCAGGTCGATGCTTCCCCCCCTATGCCAGTCCCCCCTTTTTTTCGCCCCTCAGCACAACCCACCCCCACCCCCAGCTAGGACCACCACTCCTGACCTGGTTATCCAAGGTGTCCTGGCCGGGGGTTGGGATTTTCGTTTCCCGGAGAGCCCCCAACAAAACCACCCTCACCCCCAGCCAGGGCCCCCTGGATCATCAGGTCGGGAGTGGGGGTTCTGGCTGGGGTTGGTGGTAGGTTGTGCTGTCACATCGCTGGCCAATGTTTCCACCAGTCCAGGTTCGCAATGACTGCGATTCCGCGGCGTGGGCGGTGGGCGGAGTAGTATCTGCTCCGCGCGAAGGCGCATGCCGTGCGATGAATAATAATCCGGTTTGGCGCGGAGCAGTTCCTGATGTCGTTTCAACTGACAAAGTTGAGCGTCACATCGAAACTACTCTGCCGAATGCCGCCAGCCGTGTGTAATGTTAGGATAATTCAATCGCTTCGCTCATTCTGCCGGCCCATAATGCTGCATCGCTGGCATTTGCCAGCGTGTTCGTTGCCCCTGCGGCGCTGCGGGGCAACTGTGCCTGGGTTGTGGGTCCGAGTCCTCGTGGAGGCTTCTTGGGGTCTCCTCGGATGGCTCTCGGGGATCCCTGGGGACCAGTTTGAGGTCCTTTTGGGAGCGTCCTGGGAGCATCTTGGGGGCCTCTTGGGACTCTCTTGGGGCGTCTTGGGGGCCTCTTGGAGATGTTTGGGGGCTCTTGGGGGCCTCTTGGGGGCTCCTGGGCGCCTCTTGCGGCCGAGGGCTCGAAACGTCCGTTCCGGATCCCCCTTTAGGCCTTCTTTTGGGAGCGTCTTGGGGCCCTATTGGGTCGTCTTGGATGCCTCTGGGGCCGTCTTGGGGTCCTCTTGGGCCGTCTTTAGGCCCTCTTTGGAGGCCTCTGGAGCCGTCTTGGGGTGATCTTGGGGGCCTCTTGGGCCGTCGTGGAGCGTCGAGAAGCCGAGATGGCGAGAACGCCAAAATCTTTCAAACACCTAAGGCGCATCTATGATTTTTGAATCTTGGGGCGCTCTTGGCAGTGGTCTGGGAGGCTTCTTGGGGCGTCTTGCAGGCCTCTTGGACTGTCTGCGGGCCATCGTGTGCGTCTCGGAGCGGTCTTGTGGCGTCTCAGAGCACTCTTGGACCTTGGGGGCCTCTTGGGGGCCTCTTGAGGGCCTCGTGGCCCTTCTTGGGGCTCTCTGGGGAGCCCCAAGGGCGGCGCCCAGGAGCAAAACCCTCTCTGACCTGACCTTGGCGGAGATCGGCCAGGGTACTTTTCGCCCAGCGACCCATCGCACGAGCGATCTCGCGATCGATCTCCCTATCGATCTCATCGAATCGATTTCACTCTCGGTCGCACGATCGACCTTACAATCGTCCTCTATCGATCCCACTATCGATCTCATTGTCGATCTCACAATCGATCTCAAGATCCATATGACTAATTTTCAAATCATCCACTGAGAGAGAGAGAGAGAGAGAGAGAAACAACAACAAAGAAATAGAGATGGAGAGAGCGAGAGAGAGAGAGAGAGAGGGAGGTAGCACAGGTTTGGCCGTATGGGCAAACCAGACGTTACAAATAATGATTAGTTGCTTTCTACCCCAGGGATGCGGCGACAAAAGTTGGAGCAATGGGAACCCTGTCGCTGGTGGCGGCGGGCTTCTGGAGTGTGCTGCAGAAGTGGGGCTGCGTCCCGCTGGCATGGGCCGCCAGCTTAGCATCTTGCCCTCTTCGTGATATCTCAACCTTTTACATACGGTCAGGAACTTTTGCTTAGCGTGTCGCGCCGCTGGTTCTGGCCCACCACGAGTCGGCGCGACACGCTATCGACGTCCCAGTTCACAGGCATCCATGTCCCGAGCGGTTCCCATCCCCCGGCCCCGTGGAGCGGAGCGACACGCTATCCGCTTGCAGGGCATGACGTGTTGTCAGGGCCTCCGCAGCGACACGCAAGCAAATGGTCTTGACCGTAGCCATCTTGATTTGTCATCTTGTTCATGACCCATCGGACTCATAGACTTCATTGCCTTTTGTAGCTCACTCCATGTGTAGCATACTCCCCCTTCATCCCCCCCTTTATCTCTATTCCCCCTCTCTCTTTTATCCCCTCTCGTGCTCTAGCGCGATTGCGAGCGTCGCCCACACATCGCGACTCTTCGCGGTCACGTCTGTGGCTTCGGCACCCGATCTGGCGGTGCTGTCATACTGAGGGCATCAGCATCGGCACCAGTGCAGTGGCCAAATATTTGGCAGATGTCGTTCCAATTACCCTCAGTGGTTTTCGCAATGAGCATGACGTCATTCTTGCTCTACAGTGGTCTGGGCCTTAGCTTGCCATGATCGCCGCCCAGACCAGATACACAATCGACTTGCTGTTTTCGCTGATCGTATCTCACTTGGGATTCGCACCACACTTGCATGGAAGCAAATTCAAGGTCAAGCCAATTGGGGTTCGAGCCGTATGCGATTTTTCTATAGCAAACCAGTGCCCACTTGGCAACGTCGATACTCCTGTATATATCCGGATAATGTCCTTCGGCAACGTTCGGTGCGTTTATTCGGAGAGTCAACGGACGGCAGCATCCACGCCCAAGTCGTCCGCAGCTGCATCAGCAGCAGCATTCATCGTTGGAGTCGAGGCTTCGTGCATCTGCATTACTGTTTTATGTCGTTTGCCACTTATGCCCATTGCTGTTTCTCGTTATTGAAGACGCATGCGGCGAGCCACTGTCGCCCCCTGCTTTTGTGGCAACGCCTATGTGGCCAAACGGTGGGTTTGATTTTGGCCAGGCTGTTGGCCTATGTGCCCCCCCTGCCGTTGTGGAAGCCAGTGGAGGATCACTTGGGGGAGGAGGAGGGGGAGGAGGATGAGAGGTAGGTGGACGTTGGGCCACAGGTTGGCCAAGCTAGTTGACTATGTGTTCCCCAGCCATTGCTGAAGTCCTTGGGGGAACACCTGGGGCAAGAATAGGGAGAGGAGGACGAGAGGAAGGAGAAGGACAACGAGAAGGAGAAGGACAACGAGAAGGAGGAGGAGGAGGAGGAGGAGGAGGAGGGGGGGAGGAGGGGGAGGATCAGCAGGAGCAGGGGCGCCAGGCACGATGTGGGCCTGGGCGGTTTGAGTTTTTTTTTGTTTCTCGAACGAAGCAATGCACGACATTGTTGTAATCCGCCACGCAGGGAATCGATGCGTATTCGACTCGAAAGAGACCTTTCTCCATTCCACTCGAATGAGTCCTTGTGTATTCCACCACAAAGGGGGTACTTTTCGTAATGCGCCAATTCCTGTGACGGCGGAAAACCGAGTTTGGAATACAGAAGAATTGCTGTGCGTTTTTTGTTTGTTTGGTTTTGCCTAGGAGATGCTTCTAAGATGGCTCCAGGTCGAGCGTCGAGCCCCTGGGGCGGCCCATCTTGGGGCATAATGGAAGTGTGGGCTTCGGGCCACGGCGCCAGAGGGAAGGGCCTCGCGGCCAGCCGCCGAGCATTGTGCGATGTGAGCGCCCGAGACTGGCCCAGCACTGGGGGGCTTGGGGCCCTCGACCGGTCTCTTGCAACACCCAGGCCCCCTCGCGTCGCGGCAAAGATCATGACGTCAGGCTTTTGGCGCTGGCTGGCCTCTCGGCGCCTTCACCGGGCCCTGGGAGCGCCAGAAAACGGCTCGTGGTGAAAGCGCGTTCCCCGTGAAGGCGTCCAGACCTCTGGGGGTCCACGTTGCGATAAAAACGCAACGCCGGGGGTTTTGGTATGTACCCGTCGGTCGTTGAAAGTAGGTGACTTTGGATCCCCAGATTTAATCTACTTTAGGCGCCTTCCTACTTCAAACATCGAGCGGTTTTTCCTTTTCCATCCTCTTCAGGGGGCGGGCGGATATCCAATCTACTTCGAACGCCTTCTTACTTGATGTTTCTACCTACTTCTTCCGACCGACGTGCAAAGTGAAATACTACCAGGACGCTGGATGCACACGACTCGGCTCTCGCCTGGGCGAGAGCGGGATGCACAGGCGGTTGGATGCCTCTCCAGCGCTCGGCCCTTGTGTCTGGCCGTGCAGGCCAGGCTTTCGCACGTGTGTGCAGCGCATGGCCTCGGGATGATGGGCCCGTTTTCCACCATAGGTAGGAGGAGGAGGAGGAGGAGGATGAGGAGGAGGAGGAGGAGGAGGAGGAGGAGGAGGAGGAGGAGGAGGAGGAGGAGGAGGAGCAGGAGCAGGAGGAGAAGGAGGAGGAGGATGACCTCCTCATCCTCTCTGTTCCCCCGTTCTACATATGGTAGTGGTGGTGGAACATTTGTCCATCATCGGGACGTTCCACATCTGAATCCAGTCGTGTGCGTTTCCAGGTTCCTGGCATTGAGGACCGCAGGACGCTCCATTACATGCCTACGGCACGGTGGCATATAATGAGGCGAACGTCCGAGTGGGAGTTTGTTGGGTCTGGCACGGTAAGTCGCTGGTTGGCCGCCAGGTCTGTCACGTGGTGGATTGTTCGAGCACGCTACGGGCTCACACAACATGACATCATCACCCTAGGCGCAGATCTTCCAGTTGGGGATTCTTACATGGTGTGAAAAAGGGGACCCCGAGCAATAGTATATAGGGTGGACAGAACGAACGGTTCGACACATAGACGAAATCGATCTGAAGTAGGTCTACGGCGGCGTTGCCGCAGGCAGCTTTGGGCTGGGTCATGGTAAGGGGCATTTGCTCATATTGCTTCAGGCTGCGTGGTGGTGTGCCTCGGGCAACTTGTTTCGGGCCCAACATCTCTCTAGTCCTCCTCTGGCCAGCCCTCCTTTGTCTGCGCCTCCTCGTCTCCTTTCTTGTGCCAGCCCTTTTCCAAAACTGTTCCTGCCAAGAAGGTGCTAGTTGTTTGTCGAACAGAGGAGCCAGAGGGAGGAAAGAGAAGCGAGGAGAAAGAGCACAGCATGATGAGGCAAACAGGAGGATGATGATGATGAGGAGGAGGAGGATGACGAGGAGGAGGAGGAGGAGGAGGAGGAGGAGGAGGAGGAGGAGCAGAAGGAGGAGGAGGAGGAGGACCTCCTCATCCTCCCTGCTCCCCCGTTCTACAGATGGTAGTGGTGGTGGAACATTTGTCCATCATCGGGACGTTCCACATCTGAATCCAGTCGTGTGCGTTTCCAGGTTCCTGGCATTGAGGACCGCAGGACGCTCCATTACATGCCTACGGCACGGTGGCAGATAATGAGGCGAACGTCCGAGTGGGAGTTTGTTGGGTCTGGCACGGTAAGTCGCTGGTTGGCCGCCAGGTCTGTCACGTGGTGGATTGTTCGAGCACGCTACGGGCTCACACAACATGACATCATCACCCTAGGCGCAGATCTTCCAGTTGGGGATTCTTACATGGTGTGAAAAAGGGGACCCCGAGCAATAGTGTGTAGGGTGGACAGAACGAACGGTTCGAGACATAGACGAAATCGATCTGAAGTAGGTCTACGGCGGCGTTGCCGCAGGCAGCTCTGGGCTGGGTCATGGTAGGGGCATTTGCTCACATTGCTTCAGGCTGCGTGGTGGTGTGCCTCGGGCAACTTGTTTCGGTCCCAACATCTCTCTGGTCCTCCTCTGGCCAGCCCTCCTTTGTCTGCGCCTCCTCGTCTCCTTTCTTGTGCCATCCCTTTTCCAAAACTGTTCCTGCCAAGAAGGTGCTAGATGTTTGTCGAACGGAGGAGCCAGAGGGAGGAAAGAGAAGCGAGGAGAAAGAGCACAGCATGATGAGGCAAACAGGAGGATGATGATGATAATGATGAGGAGGAGGAGGCGGAGGAGGAGGAGGATGACGATGAGGAGGAGGAGGAGGAGAAGGAGGAGGAGGAGGAGGAGGAGGAGGAGGAGGAGGAGAAGGAGCAGGACATACGCTGTTGTTGGCGGCAGCAAACGTGTTGGCGGCATCGGAGATGGTACCAGCACCAGTCGCCTGAGGTCAACCATGAGCAGCACGGCTGACGCAGCAACGAGCGCAACAGCATTTGCCATTTGATTCATCCGATCGTGCTTTGACTAGTGGCGACGATGCCCCATCTCGGTCGTGGGAAGCGCTCATTTGATTATCTGCTCGTTTGCTCTTGCACTCATAATGCAAATTCGCTGTTGTCCCACCTCCTTTCCGCACTTAGTTTTGTAGTTTTGTACATGTGTAACTTTGTATCAAAAGCTGCTGAAGCGCTCTAAGGACTTACATGAGTACGAAGACCGTCCGCGAAGCCACCGACCTCATCCGGGAGTTGAGCAAGGAGCAGTTGGAGCACGCCATGGTCGTGGGCGAGCGGGTGGTGCCATTTTCCCAGTACTGGAAGGAGTACCAGCAGCTGGTCGGAAATTCGCCTGACCACATCAGGCACCTCTCTCACAATATGCTCCAGGTAGTGGTCAAGAAGTGGATCGATGAGGTCTTTTGGGTTGAAGTGCGCGTATGGATGGAGATGACGATGACAGGACGGTGATGGTAATTGGGAGGATGCTGCGAATCATGAAGAGGAGGGGAGTAATGAAGAAGACAGAGATCACGATGATGAGCAACAACGAGCAGCAGAAGGGGCCGATGAAGATGCGGAGGAGGATGAGGAGGAGGAGGAGGAGGAGGAAGAGGAGGAGGAGGAGGAGGAGGGTGGATGGACGGATGGGTCGATGGTGATGGTGGTGTTGCTGCTGATGTAAGGATGAGGAGAAGCAGATGGATGAGGGACGCTGAGGACGACGACGCTTGGGATGACCGCGACAAGCCCTCCACCTCCGGGTGAGACACGGGGCGCCCGATGGCCCAGGCGCTCGGCCGACGCTCGCTCGGAGCGACCGAAGGCCACGCTCCCCTGTGACTCCGTCACGCTTGATTTCTCTGCTCTCCTAATCGTCTCCTTGCTATCATCTCTGTCCAGCTGTCTTATGTCTAGTTGGTATAAGGGTTGAATTGTTATCGAGCTCCGCACATGCGCATGCCGACGTTCAGCAGCAGCAGCCGTCACGCTTGGTGTGCGGGCTTCTGCAAGTACGAGACTAGCCCGCCGCGGCGCCTCTCGGAGGAGCCCTCTGGCGGGTCGCTGGAGTGTTCCTTGGCACGGCCCTGGCCAGCGCAGGCCTCGCAGCGGAGGCGCATCGATGAGCTCCGCATTGCCCGAGCACTGGAGCGGCACGCGCTGCTGCTCGCTATTCTCCATGGTTCGAGGGTCCGAGTTGGATCAACTAGGGGACAGGATTCAGGAGAGGGTTGAAGAGAAGCTTGCCACAACTCTCCAGACCTCGAGCCCCCATCAAAGATTGCATCGCGTAGTTTGCACCATACTCTGCACGCACCGCATATATTGCACCACGTCGGTTGCACTACATAAATTGCGCACCACACAGATTGCACCACATCTAGTTTCCTTTCTTAGAAATATTCGGATCGACCCCCCCCGGAAGTAACGCCCCCCTCTTCGTATTGACATTTATGTATTATTATGCCCCCTATCGTCCATCCTAAATCTGAGTTCATATCATCCCAGGCAGACCGGTATCGGACCCCCTCATCCTTTTTTTGTAAAAAATGCTATGCGCGCACATTCGTTTACCCAAATTCAGCAGGTTTCAAGAAATAATCTCTTCCAAAACATGGGACGATGTGCACGTGCGCGCGTCGTCGCGCATGTCGAAATCTTCCACAAGCGTTAGGTTTCGCAGGGACTTCAAAATCGAGTGTCCCGAAAACATGTAACAAACATGGTTCCGCAACGCACTTTTTCAAAATAAGCTTGCGTTTGGGCTCTTGCGAATTCTTCATGAAATCATTGGCCCTTTATTATTTTCAGAATTTGCTGCCAAATGGCCTCTCGCGCGCGCATGTCAGAATCGCTCGAACGCCCTTGCGCGTGCGCTGTCGCAATAACCGCTTGCAGAAAAACGTGACGAAGTGCACGCCCCCGGCTCCAGAGGAGCCAGCGGCGTCGGAGCGGAGGCATGTCTGCGCCCGGCGCAACGCGGAGCTCGCGCGCAACGGGTGCACCGAGGGGTGCCCAGGATGCGACGCGGTGATAGGAGGTAGGGGCCCACGCGCTCGCAGCAGCGCGTGCCGCGCCAGGATCGAGGCGGCCGTCCTCGCGGGCAGCGGCGAGCGTTCAGACTTCTTGAAGGAGTTCAAGCAGTTCAGAGGTGAACAGATCGACGTCGAGAACGAGCAGGAGGCCGCGGCGTCGCCGCCCGCGGAGGGGGCGGCGAGCGCTGCGGCAGGATCGGCCGAGGCGTTGGGCGAGGCGAGCGCCGCGGCGGAGGCGCCGCCGCCAGACCAGGTTGAGGTCGCAAGCGGGGCGGCCGAAGATGCGGAGCAGCTGGCGACAGCGATGGAGGACGCAGATTTGTTAATGGACTCGCTCGACGAGGACGAGAGCCAGAGCGGGCGTGTCCCAGAACGCGCTGGGAAGCCGGCCGCCGAGGATGATGCGCACCATCATGGGCATCGTGAAGCACGGGGTTCAGCGATGGGAAGTTCGACACGAACGACGTCGGCGGGGTGTTCTGTCGCGACAGACATGCCGCGCGCTGTGTCGCTTTACAGGCTGGATATCCCCGTGTCTTGGCGACTGGCTGGGGCCTGAACGATCCCGATCGGGCCGGGGGGGCGAGGATACTGAGGCGCGAAACGGCGCCCAGGGTGCTCCTGGGATCGCCTAATTGCAAGGCGTTCTGCACGCTGCTGTCATTTTTTCAAGCGACCAGGCCTGAGGTGCGCGAGGACATCGTCGAGGAGGGCCACCGCCACCTCGACCTAGACCTCCGCGAGAAGCATCTGACAGACGGCCTTGTTCATCCACGCCCGCATTCGGCGAGCAGCTGGGAAGGATCCGTCGATGGGTGCGCTGCCGCGGCGCTGGCGGCGGCGATCCTCAGGGGCATCTGGCGTGGATTGCAGAGGAAGGGCCAGATGTCCATCAACGAGCTTGAGGTGGGGCTCAACGGCGACGACGAGCCGGTGTTCGAGAATTGCGAGAGCATTTGCGACGACGTCGCAGGCGCGCTCCTACCGGCAGCAAATGTCAAATGTCAGGAAGGCGAGAATGGAAGATATCGATTGCTAAGGCCTTGTGGCTGGCGCCGCCGGCCCTCGACGGAAATGTGAGGGAGCTCCCGACGCGCCCCCGGGAGGGTGGCGTCCTGATCTGGGACCCCTTCCAAGGACCCCTCCCGGGGGAAGGATCAAAGGGAGGAGGCTTCCTTGGACTCAATCGCAATGTTGCTGGATTTCGCTGTGGATGGGCTGGTGCATGTCGTCATGGCTGGCGTGCTCGAGGGCGAGGGCCCAAGGAAGGGAAGGGGGCGGCAGCGGACTCGGGGGGGGGGGCGCGATGGCGGCGGCGACGCGACGGCGGCAGCGACGGCGATGGTGACGGAAGAGACCCTGTCGCGCGCCGACAGGCTCGGCGGATTTCCTGAATCTGTTCCCCGCGTGCGTGGAGGTTCCGAAGGGGGCAGGGCGCCGGCAAGTCCATCGTCGAGGTGAGGTGTGCCGACGTGAACAACGGCGACAGTGAACGCGTGGGAGTGAGGTCGAGGCTAGTCGCCAAGGGGTCAAGAGGCCAGGCCCGTTCGTGGAGGGGGCGTTCGTGGCGACGCCGCCGCAGGAGGCGCCGCGGAGGCTTCAGTTCAAGATGATCGTGCCCGACGTGTCACGAACGCATTTTCACCCCTTCTCTCTCGGAGAGACCTACGTCGAGCTGCCGCAGGGAAACGCCGCTGGGGGTTCGTTAGGCCCCTGAAGCGGACGCCGCCAGCGCGACGAGTTTTCCGATGGGTGTTTTTAGCTTGCTGGGCGCCGCGCAGGGAAGTCCTGTCCTTGCACGTATTTCCACCCGAGTGAGGAGAACATCGGGCGGGGGCACGGCGACGGCGTGATTTGCGGCGGAAAAGGCGAGGTCGTGGACCAGGCGTTCGAGGTGCTTCAAAGCTTGATGATCTTGAGGTTGCGGGCGAGGCTGGGGTTCGAGAGCGGCGACGCGAAGCGCATCATTCGAGGTCCGTGACGGCAAGCACATCATTCGCTGTGAGCCGTGCCCGCGCTATGCTGAGATCTTGGCCCGAGCATTCGGGTTGACCGAATGCGAAAGGGGGTCTGAACCCCCGGTAGAAGTCTGGAGACAACGACGATGTCCGCGTGATCGACGGCGGGCTGGCGACGACATGCCGATCAGGCACGATGAGGTTGGGGTTTCTTGTTCAGGATCTCCCTCATCTACAGTTCGTGGCGAACAGCGTGGCCCGCCACGTGGCGAATCCAGTGAAGGGTGGTTCCAACTGGCTGAAGAGAGTTGCCAGGTTCTTTCAAGGCGCACCCCAGATGGGTGGTCAGCTTCTGGGAGATGGAGAAGCCCAGTAAGATCACGGTCAGGACAGACTCGGGTTGTGCTGGCGACGTGGTGACCCGCAAGTCGGTCAGGTCAGTGCACGTGGTCATGGGGGGCCATTTGATTCGAGCGGCTACCAGCGCGCAGGCAGCGCCCGGCAGCGCTCGGCGCTGAGCTCGCGCCAGGCAGAGTTCGTGGCCACAGTCATAGCAGGTTCAATCGTGCTGGGAGTGACGAGCATGGCAGCAGACTTCGGCGACCCAGACATGTGCATCAAGATAGGCACATCGATAAGCTCATACTCGAGTGCCGCACAGGGCATCATAGGCAGCATCGGCTTAGGAAAAGTGAGGAATTCAGACATCGGGCTTCTGCGGGTCCAGTATTTTGTGGAGGCGAAGGTTGTCTGGCCGAGGAAATCAGGCGGTAAGTGGAATTCAGCAGACCTAGGTACAAATGACCCAGTTGAAAATGTAATGCGGCAGCATCTTGAGACTTTGTGCGTGTGCGAACTGCCAGGTAGCCACCCGCTGATACTGTATGTTGTGTAATGCGAGATGGAGACGCGCTGTGGATAGCGTCTTGGGCTCATGACCCAAAGGGGGACCGGGACCGATCACGCTCCACAACCTCTTGGGTTCGGGGCCAGTTCCGTGACAGCTGAATGCGAGAGGCTACAGCTGGCGCGCCACCCCTGCAGCGAGGGCTCTTGGATTTTCGTGGGGCCCCGACGTAAGATAGAGTGCTTTGGAAACGCTTGCAGAAAGTGTACCGAGCGCATTCTGGAAGGCGTGTCCCAGACAGAACGCGCTGGAGCCAGTCCGTGCTGCAGCATTTTGGCCCAGAATGGGAAATTATCATACCTGTGTCAAAGCGACACGCTAACCGGTTCCCGATCCCCAAGTGTCAGCGTCAGCAGCCTTTCCCAGCCTCCCGCCACGCGGAGCGGAGCGACACGCTATTCATTTGCAAGGCATACCATGTCATTTGGGCCGCCGCGGCGACACGCTAAGCAAACGTTCTCAACCGCAGAGGTGTGCGTGTGTGTGTGTGTGGATATGATGGCTGGGGCCGCGATGCCTCCGAGGATTTCGTGCCCCCCTCTTCTTCTCGTTCTTCTTCTTCTTCTGATCCTTCTGCTTCTTCTTCTTAGTCTTCCTCTTCTTCTTCTTCATCTTCTTCTTCTTCTTTGAATGCGCCCCCCGGCCTCCGTTCGTCCGCGCGGCCGTTTTCTCGGCTCCCGCCGCTGGGCGCCCCTCGTCGATGCGCTAGCGCCTCCCGGCGCTGGGATACCGTCGGGCCGAGGTACAAGATCGAGGTCGGTTCGGGGAGGGGTCCTCATGCTCCTCGTGCTTGCTGGATGTTCTTGTGCACCCCAGGGGGGGTACCCTTGGATGTTCTGTGTGTTCTGGCGGGCGGAGGGTCTCATGTTCTTGAGGGGTGTTCTTCTGTCTTAGGTCCGATTGTATCCGCCACGTGGACCGATTTTTTGATCTCGCCTTCACTACCACCCTCCTTTCTTCCGACCCGACACTGGATCAGCAATGGCAGAGAACGAACGGGGACGAAGACCGACTGGCATTCGTGCCAATCTCGAGCAGGGCCCTCCGCCGGTGCCGCCGCGGGCATCGTCCGTCTGGGGCAGGGGTCGCCTGCCTGCAGCGGCCGCTGTTGGTTCTGGACAGCGTCTGCGGTCGGGCATCGTGCCATTTTCTGTTCCGTCCCTGTCTCGCGCGTGCCGATCCTGCCTCCTGCCTCCTGCTTTGCTGACTCCTGCCTCCCTCACCCGTGCAGCATTCTCATGTAAGTCTTCTTTAACTTCATGAAGAGAGCGTTCCGTTTGCCATCGCGATCGTCCCGAGTACGCTGACCTCAGCCATACCGCCGTTCCACGACGACGACGACGACGACTCCCCTTCCTGCCTCCTCGTCCCTCCCCCCGATTTACCCCGCTCGAAGGTTACCCGCGCAAAGGGCACGAACGCGCTCGGGACGTGCACGGAGCGGATGTTCGAGTCGTGCGAGATACGGCCGCGTTGGTACAAGGTGACGCTGCGTGTCGCTTGGGCGGCGCTCACGGGTGTAGCTTGCGATCGGCGGCACCCCAACATACTAATATTATGTGTTATGTGTGCGTCGCCCCCCCAAGGGCGACGCGCGCACCGAGAAATCTTCAAGTATATGCACCGTAGCGGGCGCTTTCTGGCCGTACCGCTCGGGAGACGATATACTACAAGATGGGTATACTAATGTTCGGGTCGGACGCGCGCCCCCAAGGAGGACGTACAGTATTCTTCACGCTTCGCGCATCCCTACCAGCCCATTCAGAGACCCTGACCTTGAGAGCTGATTGGAAAAGAGACTAAGAGACAGATCTAGTTAAACAAAGCGAGCAACCAGGGTGAACCGAGAGATCTCTGGGAGCAAGGGGGTGGCCTTGGAAAGCTTCTTGGGCCCCTCTTGGAGCTCTTTGTGTCTCTTTTGAAGGGTCTTGGAGTTCTCTTGGAGCTATTCTGGGGGGTCTCAGGGCGCTCCTGGGGCCCTCTTGGGGCCCTCTTGGAGCTCTCTGGGGGGCCTCTTGGGGGCCCCTTGGGACCCTGGAGGGCCTCTTGGGGCTGTCGTGGAGGGTGTCGGTGAAAAGAGGGGAGTGCTCACGTTTAGTCCCCCTTCTGGGCTATCATAATCTTGGGACGCTCTTGGCCCCCTCTTGGGGCGCTCTTGGGCGGTCTTGGGGCCGTCTTGGGGGCATCTTGGGCCCCATTTGGAGCTCTTTTGGGCCATCTTGGGGCCACCTTGACGCCTCAAAAACTATTCGGAAGCGAAAAGGCGAGCACACATCATTGGCTTTCCTTAGGTTTTTAATGGATTTTGGCTTCTCGGGGGGGTCCTGGGGGGTCGTTGAGGGCACCTGGAACCGTCTTGCGTCCCTGCTGCTGCATTTCGGAGCCCTCTTGAGCGATCTTGCGCTATCTGGAGCCCTCTGGGGCCATCTTGGAGCATCGGATGTTCTCTTGGAGCCATCTTGAGCGAACACAGGGCCCTCTGAGAACTCGCGACCCCCTGTACAGACCCCTGGGAAGGGAGGGAGAGGGTACCCCTCCCCGAAGGGAAGAGGGGCTTTGGCAGAGGACGAAAGATCTCGTTCGACCACCTACGCCCAGAGTGCTGGTGGGATTAGTCTGTCTCTGTGCGTCCCACGCCCGACATCTGCGCGAGCGCCAGGTCCGCGACGACGAAGTGATCCGATCCTGCAGCCTGTCCAGCTTGGCGAGCCCAGAGGTGCCTCGTGATGTGTGGATGGCTACTCCTGGGCGTGTTTGTGTGTTTGCGGTACCTCTTCCCTGGTCCACACCGTGTGACACCGCCGCGCGCACGCCTCATTCTTCCCCTCTCTCCTCTCCCTCTGCCCGCCCTCGCCACTTTCGGCGCACCCCTCACGCAGATCGTGGCTCCACAGAGGGCTCCACACGGTCTCAGGGGGCGCACTCGCATGCGGGCCCGCGCCCATCTTGGCACTCCCACCACGCAGATAGTGGCCCCATAGTCCAGAGGGGGCTCCACGTAGGCTCCCAGTGATTGCAGACGGATGCGGGCCCGCGCCCATGTCGGCGCACCGCTCACGCAGATCATGGCCTCATGATGAGCTCCGTTTCTGTTCTCAGTGGGCGCGTGTGCGTGCGGGCCCGCCTCCATCTCGGCACATCAACCACGCAGATAGTGGCCCCATGAGGAGCTAGCTCCACATAGGGTCCCAGTGGTCGCGGACGGGTGTGAGCCCGCGTCTATCTCGGCACACCGACCTCGTAGATCGTGCCTCCATTGGGAGCTCCCCTGACGGTCTCAGTGGGCACAGACGCATGCGGGCCCGTGCCCATGTCGGTCCCCCCCCGCGCAGATCGTGTCCCCATGGGAGTTCCGCCCACGGACTCACTGGGCACATACGCATGCGGGCTCGCGCTCATTTCGGCCCCCCCCCCTACGCAGATCGAGGCCCATAGGGAGCTCCACTTACGATCTCAGGGTGCGCAGACGGATGCGGGCCGCGCCCATCTCGGCATACGCCTCACGCAGATCGGGGCCCCATAGGAAGTCAGCGCGCCTCTGCGTGCCTGGTCCACAGCCCCCTATCGGCACGGCCCCGCGGAGCGCAGTGTATGGGGACAGGGCTACGCCTTGCACGTCACGCAGCCACTCAAGGTTGGGCGCTTCCGCCCAGGTAATTTGTATTTTTTCTCCAGTGTCGCGGATCAGTTGTTTCCTGTGGGGGATGCGTTTGTTGTCTTCCATCGAAGCCGTGCGGAGGGCTCCGGCTAGTGACGTTGATTTTCCTTAGATAAGGCCGCGCGCCCCGCTGGAATCCCAACATTGCTGCTGCTGCTTACATGAATCCTGGTTCGACGTGAGCACTTGCCTGCGCAAGATAGCAGCGCTGGGTGCGCACAGTCAGTGCTGAGAGTGACACGCCACCCTCTTGCCATAGATCCCTTCAGACATTCCGTAACCGACCGCGGACGCCCCCGAAACCCTGGGGCCCTGGGCCGTCCTCCTTCCCATCCTCCCCATCCTCATCTTGATCCAGATCTTGATGCTCGTCCTCAATTGTCAGAGTGTCATTCACTGTCCCTGGGAGCGTGGCTGAAGTGGAATTCCGCGATATGAATTCTTGTTGTTGTTGTCGTCGTCCCACCCGCGACCCGCCCCGCGACCCACCCGCGACCCACCCGCGACCCACCCGCGACCCACCCGCGACCCATCCGCGACCCACCCCGCGACCCACCCGCGACCCACCCCGCGACCCACCGCGACCCACCCGCGACCCACCCGCGACCCACCCCGAGACCCGCCCGGCGACCCATTCGCGACCCATCGGCGACCCACCCGCGACCCACCCGCGACCCACCCCGCGACCCACCCGCGACCCACCCGCGACCCACCCGCGACCCACCCCGCGACCCACCCGCTCCCACCGCGACCCACCCGCGACCCACCCCGCTTTCGGCCCCTGCGGCGGGCTTCTTTTGCATTCGTCGTTCCAGGTGGAGAACCTGCGACCCACCCGCGACCCAAACCGCGTTCAGTGTACAAATCACAATTTTCGGCGCCTGCGGCGCGCTGTTTTTGAAGTCCTTCCAGGTGGAGGTGGAGAGCCCGCGACCCACCCGCGACCCAAACTACGTTCACTGAACAAGCCAAAACTTCGGCGCCTGCGGCGTTTGTTTTTCTTTTTTTTTGCATTCGTTCCAGGTGGAGAACCTGCGACCCAAACCGCGTTCAGTATACAAATCAAAATTTTCGGCGCCTGCGGCGGACTGTTTTTGAATTCCTTCCAGATGGAGGTGGAGAGCCCGCGACCCACCCGCGACTCAAACTACGTTCACTGAACAAGCCAAAAATTCGGCGCCTGCGGCGGGCTGTTTTTGCATTCGTTCCGGGTGGCCCACCAGCGATCCCCCCCGCGCTGAATTTGTCAGAGCACGACGACGACGATGAGGACGAGGATGCGGATGAGGAAGAGGAGGAGGAGGAGGAGGAGGAGGAGGAGGAGGAGGAGGAGGAGCAAGAGCAGGAGGAGGAGGAGGAGGAGGAGGAGGAGGAGGAGGAGGAGGAGGAGGGGTGGAGGAGGAGGGCGCCATCGACAGGGAAGGTGAGGGCCACGAGGTCCGCCAGCTCGGCGCCCGCGTCGCCCGCGCCCGCCCCCCTCACTCTTATCCGCAATTGCGGGGTGCTACGTATCATCTGGACTGTTATCCTGATCCTCCTCCTCACCACCACCACGCTCGACTCAATTCTAATAGTCATGCTGATGCTTATGATGCTCATCATCATGCCCATCCTCATCCCCCCCCCCACCATTCTGATTATCGTCGTCCTCGTCCTCCTTTCCTCTGATGCTCCTCCTTCCTCCCCCTAACTCCTCGGCCTCCCTTCTTCTCCTCCAACTTGCGGTCTCCTTCTCAGCCTCCTGCTCCGGATTGTTTCGCCGAAATATCGTCGACCACGTCAGGCTTGGTGAAGGTGGGTGGTCAGCAGGATCGCGGGCCCGATTTATTCGCCGTCTCTGATCTGACATCTGAATCGCATCCGCCATATGGGGTCGCAAGCTGTGGCGATTCACTCCTCCGTTTTCACGACTCCGTTCCGCCGCTGTCCGTTGAGCTTGTGACTGCGCCTTGGTCTGAGGCCTCTTGCCGTCTCTTCCCCCAGGTTCTCTTGTTGGGTCACTCTGGGGAGCAACAGCTGGAACGAACCGGTGGAGCTCTTTCAGCTCTGTTACCATCCTCCCTGGGTGGTGTACAGTGGGGGCCCATGCCAAGAAACACCCTGATTGCCTCCAGGGTACCCTGGGTTTCTTGGATTTCGATTTTTTGCTGTGGACAGCGCGACGTTCCCACACCAAAACTCAATGGACGTCTTGGGGTCTCAGGGTTAGGTTTCTTGTGGAAGGTTTCGTGTGGTCGGGCCCCCACTGTACTCACCCTGCTATATATGCAGGCTCGTGTGGGTACGCTCTGCTGTGGGCGTGTCGCTTCCGCATTCTCAATGTGTGTGTGTGTGTGTCCAGACCGATGTTTCGCGCGATGCTAGGTTGCTATGGCTTCGTTACTTTTTAAAGGGGGGGCCTCGTTCGTGAATACTGGTTGAGATTTGTGCGTGTCTGTATATTTGTGTTTGTTTGTGTTTGTGTTTGTTTGTTTGTTTGTTTGTTTGTTTGTTTGTGTGTGTGTGTGTGAATGAGTGTCTGTGTTTACCCGCGACTTCATACAATCTGCGCGCCATAGGGAAACGTGGGTTTGCGTCCTGGGCGACGAAGACTTGTACGTACGGTCGTCGTTCTCGTCGGACATTCAGTGTATTAGCGTTGGTGAGTGTCCACGCCCATCTTGCGAGTGATGCAGCTCCCCAACCAGGTGAACAAGAACTCGAAGGTAAAAGTGCATGCCTTCTACGGCACGAGCTATGAGAAGTGGCTCGACGAAAAGAAGGAACGCCTCTTTCCGCTTGGCAGGGCATGCTTCGCGCACTTGTCCCTCCCAACACACTGTTGCCCGCATCGGTACCTGTACTTTGCTCCTGCTCCTGCTTCTGCTTCTCACCCTGCTGCTGCTACTCTCTCTGCTCATCGAGGGCAGCGGGGCGAGGCAGGGATGGGGATGTAGGACAGATAGGGGCTTAAGGCAGCCTTTAGAGTTGTGCGGAGAGACGCGAGGGGGGGGGTGTAAGGGGATACATTTTGTTAGCACTGCCGTGCAGGAATGCTGGTTAAGGGGTTGTCCCCAAACATTGCCTGCATTTCAAGGGTTCTTCCCCTCGAAGGATTGGGGTCCGAGGCCGCGAGGAAGCGTGGGTGCGGCCTGCGTTGCGCGCGGGGATGTGAGGAATCTTCGGCTCACAGGGTCCCGCCCATGCGCTCCGCGCGAGGGTGCGAGTGTCTGCTAGGTGCGGCCAATGCGTTGAGCGCGGGCCTGGCGAGGATTCGTGGGTGTGGCCATCGGGTTCCGCCCATGCGCTTGGCGCGGGAACGCGTGGATTCTTTGGTTCGACCACAGGGCCTCGCCCATGCGTCGCGTGCGAGGGGGCCAGGGTTCGTGGGCGTGGTCATCGGGCTCCGCCCATGCGTTTGGGCGCCCTGCCGGGCTGCGCGTCGTCGAGCTGCTCCTCGTGCGACTCGCTCGCCCCTGCGTGCACGACCAGCTGCGCCTCGGCGCCGAGAACCGCCCTCCCAAAAGCCGCCGCCGCGGCCGCGGGCGGGAGGCGGGAGGCGAGGCCTCCGCTGGCTCCGCCGCGCCGCGAGCGGCCGTCCCGCTGCGGGCTGCGGCTGCTCGCCCTCGGCGCCGCCCGAGGGCGGCCGCGCGGCGCCGAGCCCGAGGGCGCTCGTGCCCGTCGGCGTTGCGGCACGCTCTGGCATCTCTCGAGGGTTCCGCGCCGCCGACCCCGGCGACCAGGGCGGGCAGCGCAAGGCGCACCCTCGCGCCCACCTGCGCCGCGAGGCTGTCGTCCGCCCCCTCTCCGCCGCTGGGTTGCCGCCCGCCCGGAGCTCCGTGCACTCGGCGGATTGGGCGGCCCGGACCGTCGCCGCGGCGATGGCGGCCGCGACCTTGCGCGTGGCGCAAGCCCCCACAGCACCTGGGGCGGCTGCGGCGAGCAGTGGCTCCGCGCGCCGGGTGCTCTCCATGGCGCCAGCCTGGCCAGCAGGTCTGTTATTGTGATGGTGACGGCGCCGATGCTGATGGTGATTACGTTGCCGATGCTGCTGCTGCTGATGATGATGATGATGATGATGATGATGATGATGATGACGATGAGGATGACGACGATGATGGTGGTGGTGGTGATGATGATGATGGTGATGCCGATGATGAGGATGATGGTGATGGTGGTGAGGAGGATGATGACGATGCTGCTACTGATGATGATGATGATGATGATGATGATGAACATGAATCTGAAGATGCATAGGATGATGATGAGCATGAACATGAAAACGATGACGAAGAAGTCGATGATGGTAATGACGAAGATTCTGATGATGACGACTATGCTGCTGCTGATGATGACGATGCTGGCGATGATGACGACGATGATGATGCCGATGATGATGACGACAATGCTGATTATGATAATGATGATGACGATGACGACGACGCGACGACGCCGACGACGATGATGATGATGCTGATGCTGATGCTGATGATGCTGCTGCTGATGATGATGATGATGATGAGGAGGAGGACGACATCGACGACGCAGACGCCGACGACGCAGACGCCGACGACGACGACGATAATGCTGGTGATGATGACAATGATGCTGCTGATGCTGACGATGTTGATGATGGCGATGGTGATGATGCTAATGATGATGATGATGATGATGATGATGATGATGATGATGATGATGATGATGATGATGATGACTTTGATGCTGATAATGATTAGGTAAATGATTATGATGGTGATGACGATGGATGATCATGCTGATGATGAGGGTGAGGCAGATGATGAGTCTGACGATGATATCCCTAAGGGCTTCGCCACCACGCCGCCGGCCCCCCTCTCTTGGACTGGGACTTGCCAGAGCTGTGTTGGGATGTCTGGGCGCTGACGTGAAGCAATGTCGGGACTTCACGCGAGGGCCAATTATAATGTACGAGGGTTTATGGCTTCGGTGGCGCGAATATGATGTAATTTACAAAGGTTTATGGCTTCGGGGGCGCACATATTGTATACTTTTCGAGGGCTTATGGCCTCGGGGACGAGAGTGCGGTGTAATTTGCGAGGGTTTGCGGCCTCGGGAACGCAAGTATGGCATAATTTTAATGGGTTCATGACCCTGGGGACGCGAACATTGCATAGTCTTATTATAGGTTTATGGCTTCGGAGGCGCGAACTTATCGATCTAATTTACATGGGTTCATGGGTTCGGGGACGCGAATATAGTATAATTCACGAGGGATCATGGCTGCGGGGACGCCAATCTAGAGAAATTTGCGAGGGTTATCGGGGACGCGAGTATGGTGTAATCTAGCAGGGATTATGGCCTCGGGGACGCGGATCTCATGTATTTTTATATGTCCTACGCCCCCCCAGGAATTCAGACAACGCCATTCGGTAACCAGGACGCTTTTCGGCTCCCCCCTCTCGCGCGTTCAGCAACAATTCGCAGTAAGGATTCAGAAAGCAGGACTGTAACAGTGGAAACTGGAAACTGTAACTGGTACAGGGAGCTGCAAGCCTGATCTTCGCAGCCCGGGGTCCCCCGCAAGGGGGCCGGCGGATTGATAATGGCTAGTTCGAGGATGATGCGGCTGATGATGATGTCGGTGATGATGGTGAGGTTAATGATGACGACGCTGCTGGTGATGATGAGTATGGCGTTGTTGTTGCTGCTGCCGATGATGATGATGATGATGATGATGATGATGATGATGATGATGATGATGATGATGATGATGATGATGATGATGATGATGATGATGATGATGATGATGATGATGATTATGATGATGATGATGATGATGATGATGATGATGGTGATGGTGATGGTGATGATGATGTTGTTGATGATGATGACGATGACGATGACGATGATGATG
>CAUYUJ010005291.1:193074-201690 GCA_963575745.1 Prorocentrum cordatum
ATCGATATCGCGTATTCAGTGCTATCCGTACCCGAGGCCTCGAAAGAACCAACCGCAACATGGTTTCAGGCGACTTCCGTTCTGTTCTCCATGCGCTGGAGAGTGCTGTCGTTTGCGCCCCGTGCGCAGCTTTGCTTCTGCTCATCGGCACTTGTTTGTATCCCTCGGAAGCTGTTTGCCCCCAAGGCGTGCTATGGCCCCTAGTCATGCAAGAGGCAAGCCGCGAAGGCTGAAGCCTGAAGCGTCCCCTTTGGAGCGCCGAGGTTCCGAGAAATCTTGGATCAGGCGGAGGAGGACCATTTCTACCCGGAGGACTACATCAAGAGGGGAGCTTTGGAGTTGTACTACGAGACCATCGACAACCGCGGCCACCCGCGCAGGCATCGTGGCGTAGCGCCTTCGAATTGGTTGGCGGGTTAAGGGCGGGCCGGTGCCATGGTCCTATTGCGCTGCCGTGCGCAACAGTTCGACCCTCCTCTTCCTTCCTTTCTCACCCCCCCATTCCCTAGTCTTCATGTCTCATTCATCTGTCATTCACCTCCACTTTATTGTGCCTTGCCACTCCACGTTTCGTTATATGTTTTGTGCCATCCCAGCCTCTTTTCCAAGAGTGAAGAGTTACACGAAAGGTGCTATCCTGTTTTTATACGTCGTCGTCGTCGCTGTCGCCGTCGCCGTCGCCGTCGTCTTCGTCGTTGTCGTTGGTCGTCGGTCTTCCGTCGTCGCCGTCAGCGTCATCGTCGTCTTGGCATCGGTGTTGGCGTCAGCGTCAGCGTCGTCGTCGTCGTCGTCTTCGCAGCCGCCGCCTTCGCCACCGCCGCCCTCGTCGTCGTCCCGGTTGTCTCTGTCGTCGTCGTCTTCGCCGCCGCCGCCGCCTCCGCCGCCGCCTCCGCCTTCGTCGTCGTCCCTGTTGTCCCTGTCGTCGTCGTCGTCGTCGTCGTCATTTTCGTCGGCTGCCTGCTCGTAATCGGGGGGTTTAGAACCCCTCCCACTTTTGGAGGTGGAGGTGGTGAATGGGGGGCTTCTCGCCGTGGTGTACGGGTAACAGAGCAGAGAGGGGACGGCTTTCGAAGGGGAAAGGGGTTCCAGTTCCGGGAGGGGTAAAGTAGGTTCTTGTGCAGCTCTCGGCGGCGAGCGAGGGGGGGAGGTGAGAAGGCGGCTGGACTTCTCAGAAGCCCTCGCGCCTTCTGAGAGGTTTTTTATCTAACAGCGAAGACTGATAGGTTTCTAGTGGGGTCAAAAGAGAGCAGCAGATGACTCCACAGGGGGGTCCGGGCGGCATCCGGGGAGCTGGGTCCGATGTCGTTTTTCGTAAACAGTCAGACACTTCGTACTCTTCGACCTCCCAGAACTCCATTCCCGGGCCACATTCTGAATGCCCGGAGCCAACTGTAGGCCACTTCGTGCTCTTCGACTTCCCAGAACTCCATTCCCGGGCCACATTTTGGATGCCCGGAGCCAACTGTCGGCCACTTCGTGCTCTTCGACTTCCCAGAACTCCATTCCCGGGCCACATTTTGGAAGCCCGGAGCCAACTGTAGGCCACTTCGTGCTCTTCGACTTCCCAGAACTCCATTCCCGGGCCACATTTTGAATGCCCGGAGCCAACTGTAGGCCACTTCGTGCTCTTCGAGTTCCCAGAACACCATTCCCGGGCCACATTTTGAATGCCCGGAGCCAACTGTAGACCACTTTGTGGTCTTCGAGTTCCCAGAACTCCACTCCCGGGCCACATTTTGAATGCCCGGAGCCAACTGTAGGCCATTTCGTGTTCTTCGAGTTCCCAGAATTCCATTCTTGGGCATGATTTTGAATGCCCGGAGCCAACTGTAGGCCACTTCGTTGTCTTCGAGTTCCCAGAACTCCATTCCTGGGCATGATTTTGAATGCCCGGAGCCAACTGTAGGCCACTTCGTGTTCTCGAGTTCCCAGAACTCCATTCCCGGGCCACATTTTGAATGCTGAGGCAGGCTGATGCTGAGGTTGAGGCAGGCTGAGGCTGAGGCAGCCTGAGGCTGAGGCCGAGGCTAAAGGCAGACTGAGGCTGAGGCTGAAGGCAGGCTGAGGCTGAGGCCGAGGCTGAAGGCAGACTGAGGCTGAGGCTGAAGCAGGCTGAGGCTGAGGCTGAGGCAGGCTGAGGCTGAGGCTGAGGCAGGCTGATGCTGAGGCAGGCTGAGGCTGAGGCTGAGGCTGATGCAGGCTGAGGCTGAGCAGGCTGAGGCTGAGGCCGAGGCTGAGGCAGACTGAGGCTGAGGCTGAAGCAGGCTGAGGCTGAGGCAGGCTGAGGCTGAGGCTGAGGCAGGCTGAGGCTGAGGCTGAGGCTGAGGCTGAGCAGGCTGAGGCTGAGGCAGGCTGAGGCTGAGGCCGAGGCTGAAGGCAGACTGAGGCTGAGGCTGAAGCAGGCTGAGGCTGAGGCTGAGGCAGGCTGAGGCTGAGGCTGAGGCAGGCTGATGCTGAGGCAGGCTGAGGCTGAGGCTGAGGAGGCTGAGGCTGAGGCAGGCTGAGGCTGAGGCTGATGATGAGGCTGAGGCTGAGGCTGAGGCTGAGGCAGGCTGAGCTGCTGAGGCTGAGGCTGATGCAGGCTGAGGCTGAGGCAGGCTGAGGCTGAGGCCGAGGCTGAAGGCAGACTGATGCTGAAGCTGAAGCAGGCTGAGGCTGAGGCTGAGGCAGGCTGAGGCTGAGGCAGGCTGAGGCTGAGGCTGGGGCAAGCTGAGGCTGAGGCTGTGACTGCGACTGCCGTTGCCACTGCGACTGTCATTGCGAATGCGACTACGACTGCGACTGCGAGAACAGCAGAATTGTACAACCGGATTCTCATCTGAATCTTAAGGGGAATGCTTCCAGATATGCTCCTACACATCGCTGTTAGGTTTCTTTGCCGGGATAATTCTTTATCTTCGGGGAATTGCTTGGAAAACTTCTCAGAAGGCCGGGAAACTTCCGAGCCTTCTGATCAGGCCTTCTCCTTCTCACTCCCCCCCCCCTCGCTCGCCGCCCAAACTCCCGCTCAAGACGTTTTGTCTTACGCTGTTGGAGGGAGGGTGGGCCCTCTGAGCCGTTCGGCCTGGATACCTGCACTCGCCGTCTTACTCCTGCTGCGTGCTCTACTCCTACGCTGTCTCCTACCCTTTGTTGACATGCACTCACGCTCCGCCACCGGGCTGGCCGATCACAACCGGGTCTGGGTCCTCCCATCCTGACCGTTCAAAGCAGAACAGCGTCAACGCTCTCTCTTCTCAACATGGATGATCCTTCTGCCGTCGACGTGGCAACATGCGTGGCAGTGATGGGGCGATGCGCACACCGCACCCGAAAGGGTCAAATGTCACCGTCGCCTCGGCGCCGCGCATACTTTTCTTACACTTGCACTCCCGCTTTTGCGCGGTGCACATTTGTTTCGTTCGCCAACTCGTCGTCAGCGGGATCGCGCGCGGGCGGGCGAAACGTCGCTTTCGCCCAAGCGCCGCGCAGATTTCGCTTGAAACTGGCGCTCGCCAATTCGTCGGCAGCCGTGCCGCGCGCGAGCGGGCCAAATGTGGCTCCTGCCTAAGCGCCGCGCAGATTCCGCCAGAAAGCGGCGCGCGCGAGTTGGCAGAATGGTGCTTTCGCCAAAGCGTCGCGCGGGGATTTCCCAGAGGTTCCGCTCCTATTTGGGTTCAGCCCATGTTTTCTCTTCGCCAACTCGTTGGAAGCAGGGCGGCGCGCGCGTGCGTCCGTGCACAAGCGCTTTCTGTTCGCTAGGTGGGCGCGCGCGAGTTTTAATTTCCAGTTGTGTCAGCATTGGTTCTTATGCCACTGGAGGGAGGCTGGGAGAGGGCGGGGCCGTCTGACTCTTGTGGGGTTCTTGGGGGCCTCCTGAGCCTCTTTACGAGGCCTCGGGGGCTGTATTGGGTGGGTCCCGCCTGTCGTCGTTGTCGTCTTCGTCGTTCTGGTCTTCGTCGTCGTGGTCGTCAATGAGCGAAGCTGAAATTTAATGTCCAGCCCGTGCGGCCGACCCGCTCGACCCGCCCGATGCGTCTAATGTTCACCGTCGTCGTCGTTCGACGTTGGCTGTCGGTCCTCTTTTTCTGTCGTCGTCTTCGTCGTCGTCGTCGTCGTCCTCGTCCTCGTCCTCGTCCTCGTCCTCGTCCTCGTCATCGTCGTCGGCGTCGGCGTCGGCGTCGGCGTCAGCGTCAGTGTCAGCGTCGTGGTCGTCGTCGTCGTCGTCGTCGTCGTCGTCGCCTCCGCCGCCGTCGTCGCCGCCACCGTCGTGGTCGTCAGCGTCGTCGTCGCCGGCTGCCAGCGCGCCAGGATGGGGTTGCAGGAAGCGGGGGGATTCTCGCAGGAGAGGTGAGGAGGGGTACTGATCGCGGAGCAGAGGGAGGGCGTTTGCTGGGGGGAACGGGTTCCAGTTCCGAGAGGGGGGAGTTTGTACATGCGCAACACAGCGCCCGTGAAGGACGCTCCGTCTTATGTCGTGGGAGGGGAGATGGGGAACAGGCGGGGCCCTTTGCCTCGTTCGAGCTGGCTGGCTCGATTTTTGCTCCTGCTCCTGCTCTCGTTCCTTCGCCAGGGTCCTCCTGCTTTGGTACCCTGCTGCCTTCTTGCTTCTGTCTCCTCCTGCGACCTCCTCACTCGGCTACTGGGGAAATTCAGAGCCGTTGGAAAGAGCCCCCCCAGGGTGTTCGAAGATGTCTCCTGGCCCCAAAACTGAGGCAAATGACGCCTACTCAGTTCGACCAGCTCCTCAAGGCGTCCAGCAAGAAGGACCTCCAGTGCTGGGCGACGGTCGCTCGTTACGAAATACCCGACATACTGAAGAAAGTGCAGCAAACTTTCATGGACCAGAAGGGCGTTTCCTCGAAGGACAATGGGGGCGGCGGCGAAACTGTTTGATTCGATCAGATTCCGCAACATGTCGTCATTGGCACGGTCGCTTGGCGAATAATGAATTGATGTTCGTGCCGGTTCAGGCTCGGGCATTGGACCGCACAGGCGATTCTTGTCTGCCTCATCGAGATGTCATGGGGCAACAGGTCTACGGCGCTCAGTATCGTTTTCGAGAGATCTAAATCGTACCATGTTTGTTGTTTTTTGCCTACGCACCCTGAGGTCGGATGCCATCTCCCTGTGCCGTCGCCCCAAGCCCCTCGCACACCCAAACCTGCTCCGTTCCCCCAATCGATGCCATAAGTCATTTTGATGCAGTTGCTAGCATCGTTGCTCTCACTGTAGCTGTCGTCAGGCCGTCATCGTAGCCATCATTTTAGCCACCATCCTAGCCATCATTGCGATTAAAGCTAGCATCATCAGGCTCTCATTGATGATCGTGGCTGTCATCGTAGCTACCATCACTTGGGCCTCGTTGTGGTAGCTGCTGCCCCCATGCGCGTGATCGTAATAGTGACCAGCCGCCAACACTAAGCCTACTCATCATAGCTACCACCCGGTCTTGTATGATAGCTCTTATCCAGCTGCTTGTGTCAAAACCTCGCCACCGTGACACCGCAGCAGGGAAACAGGTCAGATGTTGAGTTTCTAGACTCTTTCCACTTCGGCGCCCTGTCTAAACTATCATGGATCTTGAACGCTCATCCTTCATGTCAGGGGCTTCTTGATGGCTCCTTTGGGACCTCCTGGGGGCCTGTTGAGGGCCTCTGGAGGGCCCCTCCGGGAGCTCTCTTGGGAGCTTCTTGGGCCCTCTTGGGGACCGCCTGGGCTGTCGTGGGGCCCTTCTTGGGCCTTATTGGCGGAGCGTTGAAGGACCCAGAATCGGAGGTTGATAAAGAACCTTTATCCTGCGGAGTCGATAAGCGAATTGCCGTGTTTCGGCTTTCGAGACAGTGTTGCGGCCTGTTCCCACCAGGCCTGGTCCCGGGTCGTTTTCACTAAAGGATGTTTTGCTTCAGGGGTTTCCGTCCACCCCCGGCAAAGCCGAGAACGTTCAAATCTTTTAAAGGACCTGCGGGAAATTACGATATTGGCTTCATCCTCTTGGGGGCCCTCCTGGGGTTTTCTTGGGCTCTCTTGTGAGCCTCGTGTGCTGTGTTGAGGCTATCTTGGGCCGTGTGGGGGACAATGTGGGTCATTTTGGTCCGTCTAGCGGACATCTTGGCTCGTCTTATGGCTCTCTGGGACAATCTTTGTGCGACTCGGGGCCTTCCTGGTTCCTGGGCGAGATGGGTCCGCCAGCCCTGACGGCCCGACCCGCCCCCTCCGAACGGGCTGGACGGGGCTCCTGGGGGAGCGGTTCGGGAAGGGGTAATGATCTCACATGCCAGGGAAGTCGACATTTCGAATCTCGATATGCGACAGGCGCGCGCGCGTGCGAACTTCGAATTTCGCATGCGCGCGTGCGGCATTCGAATTTCGACGTGCGAATTTCGACATGCGCGCGCACGTGCGGCCCGCGCGGGCACTGTTGACGGAATGGCAGAAGCCAGTGGTCTCGGAGTGGTTTCAGAGAGTCCGCGCGCACAGAACTCTGGCATTTCTTGTTGCAGAGCAATGTTTGCCAGTTCGGGATCCCATACGGTGAGTCATTACACTGTGGACGTGTCAGCTGTGTTGTGCAAGCTCTGTGGCGAGAGGTGCGGCAATGAGGCGGCCACGAGGCGGCAACGAGGCGGCACCAACGGGGCCCCAGCCGAAACCCCGACACACCTACCCAGCACACGAGGCGGCAGCGAGGCGGCAACGAGGCGACATTAGCCAGTCACCAGCAGAATCCCGACACACCCACCCAGCGCACGAGGCGGCAACGAGGCGGCAACGAGGCGGCACCAGCCGAAACCTTGACACACCCACCCGGCGCACGAGGTCTTAGCGAGGCGGTAACGAGGTGGCACCATTTGGGCACCAGCCGACACCCTGATACGCTTGCCCAGCGCACGAGGCGGCAACGAGGCGGTAATGAGGCGGCACCAACCGGGCACCAGCCGACACCCCGACACACCCACCCAGCGCACGAGGAGGAAACGGGGCAATATCGAGGCGGCACCAACGGGGCACCAGCCGACACCCCGACACACCCGCCCAGCGCACGAGGCGGCAGCGAGGCGGCAACGAGGCGGCACCAACGGGGCACCAGCGGACACCCCGACGCACCCGCCCAGCGCACGAGGCGGCAACGAGGCGGCACCAACGGGGCACCAGCCGAAACCTTGACACACCCACCCGGCGCACGAGGTCTTAGCGAGGCGGTAACGAGGTGGCACCATTTGGGCACCAGCCGACACCCTGATACGCTTGCCCAGCGCACGAGGCGGCAACGAGGCGGTAATGAGGCGGCACCAACCGGGCCCCCGCCGACACCCCGACACACCCACCCAGCGCACGAGGAGGAAACGGGGCAATATCGAGGCGGCACCAACGGGGCACCAGCCGACACCCCGACACACCCACCAGGCGCACGAGGCGGCAACGAAGCGGCAACGAGGCGGCAACGAGGCGGCACCAACCAGGCACCAGCCGACACCCCGACACACCCACCCAACTGGGAACCAATTGGGCACCAGCCGACACCCCGACACCCACCCAGCGCACGAGGCGGCAGCGACGCGGCAACGAGGCAGCAACGAGGCGGCACCAATGGGGCTTTAGCCGAATCCCTGACACACCCACCCAGCGCACCAGGATGCAACGAGGCGGCAACGAGGTGGCACCGACCAGGCATCAGGCGAAACCTCGACGTACCCATCCAATTTGTTAGTAACACGAGTAACTGCATGCTCCGGAGAATCGAGCCTACCCCTCCTCCCACCATTGATTTCTTTATCTCCGGACAAGACACTTTTGGTCGGTGGGGGTGGGCGGGGGGGCGAGTTTATTATCCTTCGGCCAAATTCGAATCGTATCTGTATTGTTATTACTGGGTGCTTTTGCTGTTCTTACTCACACTGCAACTACTGCTATCACGACGGCGACTACGATTCTTATTCCCAACCCTCCTTGGTTGGGTATTCGTTTTGAATAGAGCAGGGTGGTCGCGTCACTCCTCCTGCCTCCCGCCTCCCTCTTGCCTCTTCCTGTCTTGCCTGCGGGGGGCTGCGATCTGTGAAACTGTCGCCACTTTCGAGGCCTGCTGGGGGGCCAGCACAGTGAGGGCCACGGGCGGATTCAAATTAGACCTCGCCATCCCTGGGGGGCTGCGATCTGTGAAACTGTCGCCATTTTCGAGGCCTGCTGGGGGGCCCAGCACAGTGAGGGCCACGCGGCGGATTCAAATTAGACCTCGCCATCCCTGGGGGGCTGCGATCTGCGAAACTGTCGCCATTTTCGAGGCCTGCTGGGGGGCCCAGCACAGTGAGGGCCACGCGCGGATTCAAATTAGACCTCGCCATCCCTGGGGGGCTGCGATCTGCGAAACTGTCGCCATTTTCGAGGCCTGCTGGGGGGCCCAGCACAGTGAGGGCCACGCGCGGATTCAAATTAGACCTCGCCATCCCTGGGGGGCTGCGATCTGCGAAACTGTCGCCATTTTCGAGGCCTGCTGGGGGGCCCAGCACAGTGAGGGCCTCGGGCAGATTCAAATTAGACCTCGCAATCCCTGGGGGGCTGCGATCTGCGAAACTGTCGCCATTTTCGAGGCCTGCTGGGGGGCCCAGCACAGTGAGGGCCACGGGCAGATTCAAATGA
>CAUYUJ010005291.1:201790-212281 GCA_963575745.1 Prorocentrum cordatum
TAGTAGTCGTCGTAGTCGTAGTAGTCGTAGTAGTAGTAGTAGTAGCACATTGCCGTGGCAAAAGTATTATGCGGTCTTCATTCAACATGACTTAAGACTGGCGGAGTAAACGGAGTGGGCGGAGTAGAAATTACTCCGCGTGGACATGCATCCCGTCCCATTTTTCATATAGGAATGGGCGGAGTAATTTCTGATCGTGTTTTGGGATAGCAATGTTATTAATAAGATGTAGACGAGTTACTCCGCGGGATCGCGGAGGACGCATGTCAATCTTAGGAATCGTCAGAGGGATCGGATATTCCAACATATCATAAAACCGCACAATCTTTTGTCACGGCGGTGTAGTAGTAGTAGTAGTAGTAGTAGTAGTAGTAGTAGTAGTAGTAGTAGTAGTAGTAGTAATAGTAGTAGTAGTCGTAATATTACTATTGTTACTTTCCGTATTAATAGTAGTAGCATTAGTAGTAGTCGTCGTAGTAGTAGTAGTAGTAGTAGTAGTAGTAATAGTAGTAGTAGTAGTAGTAGTAGTATAGTAGAAGTAGTAGTGTAGTAGTAGGCGTAGTCGTAGTCGTAGTAGTAGTCGTAGTAGTTGTAGTAGTAGTAGTAGTAGTAGTAGTAGTAGTAGTAGTAGTAGTAGTAGTAGTAGTAGTCGCAGTCGTAGTCGTAGTCGTAGTCGTAGTCGTAGTCGTAGTAGCAGTAGTCGTCCCTCCGAGGCTCTGGGGAGGCTGCGGGTGGGGGGGGGTGCTACTTCTGCTACTGCCTTCAAGCCGCGGGTGGCAGGCACCCTCTTTCCACGTTGTCCACTTGTTACATGTACTTGTTCTCGCCCCTGAAGGGAGGTCCTGGGACATGGCGGCGGCCGCCGGCGGCGCCGCGGATTCAGGAGCTTGTAAACGTGTGGCTGGGAGAATTCTGTAGCAACACCGGGGCGGGCACGTGCTGCTGCCACCGCGGCCAGCGTCGAGAGCGCCAGGGTCGTCCCGCGTGCTCTCGACGCTGGCGCCGCGGAGGCCAACGCCGCGGGGAGCGTTGCGGCCGACGTGCCCATGCGCGACGCCGAAGGCCAGCCCGCACGGCGGCGCCGCCGCACAACGGGAGGCAGAACCACCCGCTGGTGCGTCAGTATTCAGCCCGCCCGCGGCAAGCAGGCCCACTGCTCGCGCTACATGGCGGGGTTCGACGCAGGGGAGTGGCGAGTCGCGGCAGCTGTCGCCCGCCCCGTGGGCTCGACGCCCCACGCAGGCAGCGAATGGTTCCACCTGGCGTGTGTGGACGGCCCGCTGCCCCCAGCTTCGGGCATTGAGGGATATGCTCAGCTCGCGGGGGGCGAGCGCGAGAACCTCGGGGCCGCCCTGGAGGCGCGCGCAGGCCTGATCCTCCCGCTTCAGGAATCCGTGGCGGATCATCATGCTCCACAGGTGGGCGGGGCGGGAGGGGGGTCCCGGGGGGCCCTGGGCCCCCCTCCCGCCCTCCCTCTAGCGGTGGCCCCGCGGGGGGGGGGGGGGGGGGTCCCGGGGGGCCCTGGGCCCCCCTCCCGCCCTCCCTCTAGCGGTGGCCCCGCGCGAGTGCGGCTCGAGGCAGCCGGATGACCCGCTGTGGGTTGCCGAAGCTGACCCGCCGCCCCCCGCGGCTATCCTGCAGCCCCCCCTGGAAGCACCCCCGGGTGGGCCTGATGATGAGGGGGGGAGTGACGGGCAATGCGATGACTATCTCGATGAGAACTTGAGCGCGGATGATGCTTACCACGAGTTCGGGTTCGCGAGCCTGGAATGGTGGGGCACCGTGAGCTGGGGGCGCATCCCGCTCCAGCGGGCCCCCGCGACGGCCATGATCCCTGACGGCATAGTCGCAGCAGTCAGCCACGTCAAAGTGGAGGTGTGCTTTGCCTTGGAGCAGGCTCGCGCAAGCTGGGGTGGCATGACGCCAGCCACGCCAGAGCGCCTCTGGAAGGCGTTCGTAGCGCTGGACGGCCTCCTTCAGTGAAGCTCGGCGCCCGCGCCGAGCACGCGTCGCGAGCGGCTCCGAGAACGCCTGCGATGGATCCTTGCAGGCCGACGGGGCGCTGCCTGGTTGTGCATGGAAGACCAGACACGTCAGGTCCTTGCGACGGGTCGTGGTCGAGAGGACAAGCTTGAAGCCCGAGTGCGCCGAGTCGCAGAGCTTGCGCGGGCGGGGGGGGTATCCCGAGCTGCGGCGGCAGTCTGGCCGCAGGGTGACATGGCAGACGCAGCGGCGGTTGTCCGCGAGTTTCGCGCCGCGCAGATGCCTGGCCCGCCCCGGCCTGCCGCCGGGGGCCCCCCGCCAGCTGCCGGGGCAGCCCCGCGCAGGCCTGGTGGTAGGCCCCCCCCGGGGCAGGGGGGCGTGGCCATGGCCCCCGCAGAGGGCGACGAGGTCCGCCTCGCGCCTGGGGAGCGGCCAGGGGCTGCCGAGCTGCGCCGCCGCGTGGCCGCGCACTTGAAGAGCCAGTTTGGGCGCTACCCCAGACGGGGCGGCCCAGGGCCAGGAGGCGGGCGCTACGAGCACTGGGCCCCCCTCAAGACGGATGAGGAGGGACCCGCAGCAGTCGCCGACGCGCTTGCTCGGCTCGCCACTGGCGACCTCCCCCAAAGGGCTCTCGCAGCTCTCGTCGCCGCCCGCCTGGTGGGCATCCCGAAGGCCACTCCTGGAGACATGCGCATCCTGGGCTTTGGGGATGTCGCTGGGCGAATGGTGGGGCGCAGTGCGGCCGAGATCTTCCACGCGGACATGCGTTCAGCAGTGGGGGGCCAGCACTTCGACCGCGCCAAGGGCGGGTGCGGTGCGCTGCGCCGTCGCCTGTGCGCGATGGCCAACGCCCAGCCTGGCCGCTGGGTCGCGGCGGTGGATCGGGGGGGTGCCTTCAGCAACGCCCCCAGAGAACTAGTCAAGGAGTCGATCCGCACCAAAGTCCCAGGCCTTCGCCCCCTTGATGAGGCCTGGCTACAAGACTGCACCAGCCATTTGGCGGGAGGCGGGGCACAACCAGCCCAGTTGGTTGCCCGGGTCCGTGGGCTCGACCAGGGATGCCCCGTGGGCCCTGGCTTTTACGCGGTTGGCACCGCGGGCGACCTGTGCCTGGGTAGGGCCTCAGTGCGGACCGTGGATCCGCAGGGGGACTGCCTGGTGTACCTTGATGATACGTACTTCGTCGGCTCGGCGGAAGCGGTATTCCACGGCCCGGAGGCCTGGGGGGCGCGCGTCGAAACCCATGGCATGAAGCTGAAGATATCTAAGACGCAGATCTGGCTCCCGGATCCCCGAGCGGAGCTACCGCCCCAGCATGCTCACTATGGTCAGTATCGCGTAGACAGCTTCAAGGCGGTGGGCTCGACGCTGGCCTATTCTGACCATGACGTGGGCGCAGACTGGCGGGGCGCCCCCCTCGCGGACTTCGTGGCGCCGGAGGGCCTCGCCGAGGAGACGGCGGCCGTCGGTGCCGGGGCAGCCGCGGGGGCCGACCCGCCGCTGTCGTGCGGCCAGGCGTTCCTAGCCAAGCAGGGCCCCTACTTCCGCGAACTGCTCATGCTCCGCAAACATGGCCTGTCTGCCTTCGACACTTTCCAGCTAGGGCGTATCTAGTCACGTGGGGCTTGCGTTCACATGCAGCGTGCACTGCCGCTCGCAGAGCTTTGGGCCAACCGGGTGGATGACGGCGTGGTCGCCTGCTTCTGTGGGCTGCTAGGCGCAGCTACGGTCCCGCGGGTCCAGGTCTTCATGAAGGTCAACGAAGGCGGGTTCGGCTGTGGGAGCGCGGCAGCACGCGGGCCGGCGGCCCCCCTCGCTTCCCAGGAGTCAGGCATCCGCGCGGCAGCGGCAGAGCTGTAGGAAACGACGGCGGTAGGCCTCTGGCGCCGCTGGCCAGGCTTGGGGCGAGCTCTCTCGGCGGCCGAGGCCATGCGGGCTCGCCTGACTGGGGGCCGCGCGCCCCGGGCGGATCGGTGGCAGGGGCTCCCGCTGGGCCGGGCTGGCACGGACCAAAAGACGCACGCTGGAAGGGTGCGTGACCACGTCGCCAAAAACTGCCTGAACACCTTGCCCTCGGTGGCGGCGTCGGCGGTGCGTGGTGCTACTGGCCCCTCTGCGGGCGCGTGGTTGGAAAATTCCGGGGGGGTCTCGCCCCTTGCCGACCGCGCGTTCTGCGTCGCTGCCGAGCGGCGCGCGCGCGCCTGCCCCCGCTGCCGGCGACGGGCACGTGCCAGAACAGACGGGCAGCGCCTACCCGTGCGCTGGCGCAGGCGGGCCCAGTCTGCGGGCGCGACGTGGATGTCCATTGTGCGCGCGCGCTGATCTGCTCCAGGGGCGGCGGCCCGGTGCGGCGCCACAGTGCCGTGCGCGACGCCGTGGCGCCCTGGCTGCGCGAGATGGGCCGCCAGGCGCAGGTGGGGCAGGTCATTCAAGAGTGGCGCACGGAGGCGGACGGCGCTGCGACACTGGGCGTCGTGTACCATCGCGGCCTGCATGGGCGTGCGTGCCTCGACATCAGCCTGGTGGATTCTGTGGCGGTCGCGCAGCTCGGCAGGCCCCGTGAGGCGGTCCTGCAGCGCAGGGAAAACGTAAATCATTGCAGATACACATTCCAGGGACTCGTGCTTCACGTCCTGGACATCAGCGGCAAGTGGGGCGCCGAGGCCGAGACCTGGCTGAGGCGCGTGATCGGTGAGCTTCCTGAGGGGGGGCGCCGCGCCGCCGGGCGTTCACTCCGCTCGTCGGTCGCCAGGGCCCGGCAGGGCCAGGCGGCCGAACAGACCGCTCTCGCCGCAGAGGGCGTCATGCCGAGCGCCGGTGCAGCCCCGCGTGCTCGGCGTTGATTCCGCGTCCATCCCCGCTCCCCCCCCCTGTTCTCTGCGCCGTCCGCCGTTGTCTCCTCGCCCCTTGCGTCCTGATCGTCCTGAGTCTGGTTCGCGCGCGGCCGCGAAAATTGCTTGCGCGCCCCAGATCTTTTAGACATGATGCTGCCCACTGTAGGTCTGAAGGTCTGACCTATCGGAGGCATAGCGGGCCAGAGGCTTGCTCAGTCAGTATCAAGAGGCGGGAAGTGGCGACCAGGATCGGGGCGGCCCCGAGGGTCCCGGGGCCCGCGACGGCGTGCCAGCGGAGGCGACGCTTGCCCGTGACGCGGTTGTCTCCCCTCTCTCTCTCTCTATCTCTCCCTCTCGCCTTCTGCGGTCGCTCTGAGCGGGGGTGGGCCCGAGCTCTTCGCTTCCTCTGCTTTGCCCTTTTCCAGGGCGCGCCGATTTAACCTGTGTGGTTCCCTGCCTAGGCTCTGCCGGCGGGGTTCTTAGTCTCTGGGCTTAAAGGGGCCGGGCAGTGGAAAGTGCCCCGGGCGGTTCCCCCAGCTGCCCCGCGGTTCCCCCAGTTACGTCCCTTTAGCTTAGCGTTGCTTATCCCATCTTAGCTTAGCCTAGCTCAGCTTAGCTTAGCTTAGCTTAGCCTAGCTTAGCCTAGCCTAGCCTAGCCTAGCTTAACTTAACTTACCTTAGCTTAGCTTAGCTTAGCTTAGCTTAGCTTAGCTTAGCTTAGCCTAGCTTAGCTTAGCTTAGCTTAGCTTAGCTTAGCTTAACTTAGCTCAGCTTAGCTTAGTGGAGCGCAGCGCAGCATCAACATACGTTCGCATCTCATAGCATAGCATATCATATCATCGTATAACGCAGCATCGCATAGCGCAGCATACCATGGCGCAGCATCACATAGCAGAGCATATCATAGCGCAGCATATCATAGCATCGCATATCGTAGCATAGCATCGCATAGCTTGGCATAGCAGAGCGCAGTATAGCATATCATAGCATACTATAGCAGATCATAACATAGCAATTCGTAACATATCATTTCATAGCATAACGCAGCATATCATAGCATATCATAGCATTTCATTCGCGCATCATAACATCACATATCATATCGTAACATGTAGCGCAGCATATCATATCATATCATAGCCGAGCATATCCTATCATAGCGCAGCATATCATATCATAACATAGCATAACGCAGCATAGGTCTAGATGTAGATGTAGGTATCAAGCTGTAATCTTACTACTACAACAACAACAACTACTACTACTACTACTACTACCGCTACTGCTACAACTGCGACGGCGAGGAGAAGGAGGAGGACTGCTTTTACCGTTACTACTAATATTGTTCTCCTCGGGGCTCCAACTCCTAGGTAGGGTCGCTCTGGGATAATTTTACAACCTTTTTCCATACCTAGGCTCTGCCTAGAAGGCTGCTTACTCTCTGGGCTTAAAGGGGCCGGGCAGTGGAAAGCGCCCCGGGCGGCTCCCCCAGTATCCGCCCCGCGGTTCCCCCAGTTGCGTCCCCTTAGCTTGGCGTTGCTTATCTCATCTTAGCTTAGCTTATTTCATCTCAGCTTAGCTTAGCTTCATCCTAGCTCAGATTTATCTTAGCTTAGCTTGCCTTCAGCATTGCTTCGCTGAGCTTCATAGCATAGCATAGCGTAGCATGGCATAGCGCAGCACAGCATATCATAGCATAGCCCAGCATAGCATAGCATAGCGCAGCAACACATATCATAGCATAGCGTAGCGCAGCACAGCCTTAGCTTATCATAGCACAGCGCAGTATTACATACCATAGGTTCGCATATCATAGCATGACATAGCATAGCATCGCATAGCATAGCGCAGCTTAACATAGCATATCATATCATCTCACATCATATCATAGCATATCATATCATAGCATAGCGCAGCATATCATGGTATACCATAGCATAGCATAGCAACTAATGCTGTTTTCCTAGGGGCTCCAACTTCTAGGTAGGGTCACGCTGGGGTAATTAAGTTTCCTGTGGGGGATCGGCCTCCCTCTGTCAGCTTGGTGTGTAGCCTTTCTGGCCTCCCCCATCTCACCCGCAGCTATTTGGATCGCGCGGATCACGCGGCTTTGCGACGCCATGGCGCCGAAGCTCTCGAAACCCGCGGCGATGCCCTGGCCGGCGACTACTCGCCCCGCCTCCGCGAGCCACGACCCTGCGCCGCTGCGCGGGGCTCTCGGCGCCAAGGTCAAAGCTAAAGCGGAGGCCAAGGCCAGGCCCAACTCTCAGGCCGAAGCTCCAGGGGGGCAGATGGAGCCGCAGTCGGAGATCGAGGCGGCGGCGGCCGCGAGGGAGGGGGTCACCGAGGGGGCGAGCGCGGGCATTGACCTTGACCCGTCCAGCACGGGCGCGCCGCCAGCCGCGGAGGAGGTCGCAATGGAGGTGGGGCGCCCGGTGGCGGTGGCTGAGGTATCGGGGCAGCCCCGCGTGCCTCGCCCTGGCCAGAAGGTGGAACTCTCTGAGAGCGACGCGTTCTCGAGCGACCTCGCTGATATCTCTGGGGGGGAGTTCGTGCGCGTTCCCGAGGGCTCAGCCCCCGTGCCCAGTGCCTCGGAGGAGCGCGATGCCGAGGGGTGGGACGGCACGGGGGCAGCCCCCAGTGCCTCCCCGACCAGCGGCGCGAGGGCCTCCATGCTTGCAAAGCGCGCTGTGGCAGCCGCCCGGGCCGCGTTGAGTGTGGTGCCGTATGCAGGCCTCGCCGAGGACCAGAAGAGCGGGTTGGATAAGCTGACATTGGCGCTCCAAGCCATGCAGCTGCGGGGGCAGGCGGGGAGAGGGTCCGCATCGGGAGCCCGTGGCGATCCAGGTGAGATTGCCAGTGCCGTGGGCGGCAGCGAGACATGCAGTGATGCGCCGAGTGCAGCCGCGACGGATGGGACAGGGCCTCGGGGTTCCAAACGGAGCCGCCGCCGAAGCAACAGAGCAGCATATGGTCAAATCAAGCAGAAGGCAGAGGCTGACGTTGACACCCTCATGAGTGAGGAGGAGATGACGCAGGAGAGCTGCGAGTCTTTGGGCTGGGAGTTCAGCGTGGGAGCCTATTGGGCACGGCCGCAACGGCTGGGCTGGTGCCGTCGCTGCTCGGCCCTGGATGGTTGGGAAGTCATGGGGGTGGAGTGGGTCGAGGAGCCGTCGACGGCCGAACTGGCAAGGAAGGGGGCCTTTGTGCCTGCGCCTGCTCCAGGTGCGTGGCCAGGCACGAAGGCGTAGGCGAGCTTGAGGCAGTCGCGAAGGCTGCGAGGGCCAACGAAGGCGCTGACTCAATCCAGCACTCGCGTGACCGCGTGACCAAGTTCCAGGAGTCCTTCAACGTGCTCAAAGACAGCCTGGACGTGCTGGTGGGCTACGCCCTCGCTGAGGTCGGAGGGCTGGCCCTGCGGCGCGCCGCGACGGGCGTGCGCATGGGCGTCGACAAGTCCAGCGCGGGGGCGCCACCTTCCGCGGAGGAAGTCGCGAAGGAGGTCGGGCGTCCGATGGCGGTGGCGCAGGCGCCGGGGGGGGCTCGCGCGCCTCCGCCACCGGCCGAAGATGGCGGCGCCGCGCTCCAAAGCATCGGCGGGCCGCGAGCCCGCGTCAGAGGAGCCCAGCGGCCGTGGCGGGATGCTGGTGGGGGGCGTTGCCGATGTCCACTCCCTCATCAGCATGGGCTATTCCAAGAAGACGCTCAAGCGCATGGCGAGGCGCTGCGCCATGCTGTGGCGCGAGACCCTGCGGGCCCACGCGAAGGGGGCCCTCGGGGCCATTCTCGAGAGAAGGGTGACGTGATCCGAGCCGTGAGCTGTCGAAGGGCATGGGGGCCCGGTCCGAGAAGCTGGGCGCCGCGGTAGAGGGTTGCCGCGTGGTGAGAGCTGAAGTGGAAGCGGGGGGGGCCGCGTGCACGGCCGAGGAGGGCGAGACAGGCCTGCTGGAGGCGCGCGAACGCGTGGCCGCGCAAGACCGAGTGGCTCAGAGGCCTCAGGGTTCCGAGGCTCGAATGAGCGAGCGAGTGGCTGCGCGCCTGCTCTGATGCCGCGCGTTGCTTCACTGCCGCGCTAATTTTAATGGCCGCCAGGGCGCGCCAACTTGAGGCTCCGCCGTGGCCTCTCTTGTGTGCCCTGTGCTACTCTGTAGCGCTGGGGCCGCCCCGTTTGCTGCGGGCCGCCCGCAGCGTTGCCGCGCAGCCCTCGGTGCTTCTACTAGGTGACCGGCCATTTTGGCTTGCCCCGCCCCGTTTCTCGCTGTAGGCGCTGGCCGCGCGAGGCCCCCCGAGCTTTGGAGGTCGGGCGGCGCTGGGGCGGCCCCGCGCGCTGCGCGCCCTGTGTTGTTTTGGGCCAGGCCCGTCTCGATGCGCCCTGGCTGCCGCGTCTGGGTCGGGCGGTGCTGGGGCAGCCCCGTGCGCCGTGCGCCCTGTGGCTGTTTTGGGCCAGGCTCGTCGTGATGTGCCTTGGCCGCGACGCTGCAGCTTCGTCAATCCGCGGTGCGCGCCCCGTTTTTCTTCGCGCCACACTTGGCGTCTGTCTCGTTGTAGGGTAATGAGGCAGCCGCAGCGCGCTCGCCCCAGCGCGGTCGAGCCGTGGTGATGTGGCGCGCGTGACCGCAAGTAGTAGTAGTAGTAGTAGTAGTAGTAGTAGTAGTAGTAGTAGTAGTAGTAGTAGTCGTAGTAGTAGTAGTAGTAGTAGTAGTAGTAGTAGTAGTAGTAGTAGTAGTAATAGCAGTAGTAGTTGTAGTAGTTGTAGTAGTTAGTAGTCGTAGTAGTAGGTAGTAGTAGTAGTAGTAGTAGTAGTAGTAGTAGTAGTAGTCGTAGTAGTAGGTAGTAGTAGTAGTAGTAGTAAGTAAGTGTAGTAGTCGTAGTCCGTAGTCGTTTCGTAGTCGTAGTCGTAGTCGTAGTCGTAGTCGTAGTAGTAGTAGTCGTAGTAGTAGTCGTAGTAGTAGTAGTAGTAGTAGTAGTAGAGTGTAGTATAGTAGTAGTAGTAAGTAGTAGTAGTAGTAGTAGTAGTAGTAGTGTAGTAGTAAGTAGTAGTAGTAGTAGTAGTAAGTTGTAGTATTAGTAGCAGTAGTAGGTAGTATGTAGTAGTAGTGGTAGTAGTAGTAGTATATAGTAAGTAGTAGTAGTAATAGTAGTAAGTTAGCAGTAGTAGTAGTCGGTAGTCCGTAGTCGTAGTAGTGTAGTAGTAGTAGTAGTAGTATTAGTTAGTCGTAGTCGTAGTCGTTCGTCGTCGTCGTCGTCGGTCGTGTCGTAGTAGTAATAGTGTAATAGTAGTTACAATTAGTTAGTGTAGTAGTAGTAGTAGTAGTAGTCGTCGTAGTAGTAGGTAGTAGTAGTATAGTGTAAGTAGTAGTAGTCTAGTAGAGTAGTAGTAGTAAGTAAGTAGTAGTAGTAGTTTTTAAGTAGTAGTAGTAGTAGTAAGTAGTAGTAGTAGTAGTGGTAGTAGTAGTTAGTCTAGTGTAGTAGTAGTAGTAGTAGTGGTAGTAGTACATCGTGGTCGTAGTTATAGTAGTCGTAGTAGTAGTAGTTGTAGTAGTAGTAGTAGTAGTAATAGTAGTAGTAGTAGTAGTAGTAGTAGTAGTAGTCGTCGTCGTATTAGTAGTAGTGGTGGTGGTAGTGTAGTCGTAGAAGCAGTCGTAGTAGTAGTAGAAACAACCGTAGGCGTAGT
>CAUYUJ010005291.1:219422-226922 GCA_963575745.1 Prorocentrum cordatum
GGAGGAGGAGGACTTGGAGATGAAGCAGTCGGGGGGGGGGAGATATGCAGCCCACTCTCGCCCAGCCGCGGTCAGGAGAGCGCCCGCCCTCCACCCGTGGGGCGCTCCAGCGAGGGCCTCGCCTTTGATGCCTCCTCGCCTTCGGCGGATGGCGGCGGAGAGGGCCGGCCGATGCCAGCAGAAGCAGAAAGCGGCGGCGGGTCCGTCGCTGGCGGAGGGCGGCAGAAGTCACAGCGAGACGTTTTTGGGACTTCGCCCAGGATCATCCGCAGACGCCCTTAGAACGCAGTCACAGCGAGACTCACCATTTTGGTGATCCAGGGCGTCCGGAGCGCCCTTCGAAGAAGAAGCACAAGTGGTATGAATATGAACTTTCGGCGGTCGGTGCGGATTTTTGGGATCTGCGCTGGGACCCCCTGGCTGCAGGGAGGGGGGCTCGTTCAGCGCAGATGCAAGAAATCCGCGCGGACCTTGAAATTTCGCAGCTTTTTCTTCCTCCAGGAGCGCCCCGGCAGGTCTCTAGACGTCCCCTGACGCCTCTGGAAGTCCAGACAGGGCCGACGGCGACCACCTCGACCCTCGGATGGAGAGGCCCACAAGGGACGCATTTCGGCTTCACTCGTGGTTTTTGTTGTTCGCTGTGGTCGGTTCTTTTTTTCTCGGCCCGCTCAGGCTGCGGACGCGGAGCGCTTTAGCCACCGCTGCAACCAAGCGTTGCTAATTTGCCCCGTCTTCGAGCAGGACCACCATTCGGCAGCAAATCATGGGAGCTTTCTATGCCATTTGAACTTTGTCTTCAGAGTGCATCAGCGTGCGCTATCGTGTGGCAGTCGATGAGGAAGCGCCAAGTTGGCCTGGATCAGCGCCAATGTGCGCCCATTGGCGTCGATTAGCGTCGGCCAGCGTCGATTCGCAAGAGCCAGCAAGATGACATGGGAGGCTCGTGTGAGAGTTGTCGAGCGACGAAATCCATACACATCCACTGGTCCCTGGCCAGGCCCATCCTGAACCCAGTTGCTGTGCCTGCGCCCTCCTGGCCAGGCCAGGAGGGCGTGACGTATACACCGCTGCTGGGTTCGGGATGGGCCTGGCCAGGGAGCGGTGGATGTGTATTGATTTCGCCCTGAGCTGTCACAGAGGGACCCACGTGTGGTCTGCTCGGGCCTGTCCCGGGTTGTCTCTGGTCAGCGGGGGCGACGCGCCTGGGTTCCGCGGGCCGCCGCAGCCCCCTTCCTGTCCGCGCGGCGGGTCTTGAGCGAGGGGCCGCGGGCTGGGGGCCATGCTCCCGCTCTCTGTGTCGACTCGCCGTGCCTTCGGAGGGGGAGGAGCAGCGGCGGCCTCTGCCAGCGGGCCACCCGCTGGTGTACAGTAGCAAACAGATCGTATCATTCAAGAGCATCGCAGGGCACCAGCCACAGAGCACCGAACATGGAGCACCAGGGTTCAAGCCATGGAGCACCATCCCGAGGGCACCTGGCACCAGGGCAAGGAAGCGAGCGTCACAATCATCGAACGCACCATCGGGCACCAGCCATAGAACACCATCCCCTAGGGCAGCAGGGCAATACCGCCATGCGGTAGGCTCGTGCGGCGATGGCGCGCTGGCGACGCTGTCGAAGGCGTTCAAGGTTGAACTCTATGACGCGGAAGCGCCGAGGAACACGGTGACGCCACTGGACCCGACAGGATTCAACCTTGAAAGATCGGGGCCGCGACCGATTCAAGGTTGAACAATCGACGCGGTGTCAAAAACTTTTGTCTGTGCCGACGCCGCACGGACCTATTTTAGAGCACGAACCATAGAGCAACAGGACAAGTGCACGAACCTGAGAATTATCGAAGGCAGCGCGGGGCACCAGCCGTAGAGTACCGCTCAAAGAGCGCCGAGGCCCCCACGAAGACACCCAGCGGCGCTGCGCGCTGGAAGGTAATTAGAGGATGAGGGCGGGCAGGAGGGGGACAGGAGAGGGGAGGAGATAGGGACACGGACAAGCTTGGTGCGCTCGCGTCATAGCTGATTTCCTACCCCTCCCTCCCATCCCTTACCATGGCGTAGAGCTCCTCCACTCCATTCGCACAGTCTGATGTCGTAGCATTGCATAACATGACATGGCATGGCGTGGCGTTGAATATCAACGCGTAGCATGACATAGCATGGCGTGGCGGGCGACGCCCCAGCGGCCCAACACATCAACGAATCGGCACCGGATGTGTAATCGCTACCGATGGTTTTTCGGGGGGGCATTTTCTAGATTTTGGAGCCTATCTGGAAGGACCGGGAACCATGCCGTGGCATGGCACTGGAAATTATCACGCCAACGCTGCAGCGGGAGCACGATTCGGAACGAGCGGAAGCGCGGAAAGGAGGCCAGCCCTGCAGCGGGAGCACGATTCGGGATGAGCGGAAGCGCGGAAATGAGGCCAGCGCTGCAGCAGGAGCACGATTCGGAACGAGCGGAAGCCTGAAAATGAGGCCAGCGCTCCAGCGGGAGCAACATTTTGAAACAAGCCCCAGCGAAAACCAAGTTCCTGGGAATCTTGTGTGTAAAAAGCAGTACGCGGAAGGGGGGCGGCTATCTTCCGGACGTCATCAGGGGAGAGAGGAGAGTAGTATTCATATTGGGTAATTGTGGAGGGTTAGAGGGGGAGGCGTGTTGCCAGATGTCGTCGTGAAGCGTTCGTGCCGCCCTCCTTGCCGCCGTCGGCCGGATGGGCCGCTTTCGCCTTCCCCCCCACTCCCCCGCGGGGCCCCTCGCGGGGTCAGTTTCGATCCGATCGATCCGATTCGATGTCGATTCTTGCCGGCCCGATCCGACTCGATTCCGAGTTCCGACGATTCGATGAGGCCCAATGCTTGTATGGCACTGCTGCGCATCTTGGCGCGGTCGATTCGAGTCGATTCCGACTCCGTGCCAATGCAAACCGATCCGATGCTCGTTCCGATCCGATCCGGCCTCCCGATTCGATGCTGGCTGATGCTGCCCCCCCCTGGCAGGATCGGCATTCTGCGATCGCCACTCGGTCGCCTCCAGCATGCTGAAGAACGGCTGGGATCCGGACAGCGGGTCCATTTGGAGTGGAGGTGCGTCGTCCACCTCACCGTAAGAAGGGAATCGTGGATCGAGAGGCACTTTGACAATATCCAGCTGCTTGTGGCAAGTCCAGCCACCTTGCCAGCCCAGCATTCTGGGTGGCGGCTGTTCGAGGGAACACGGGAGGCCGTCACGCGTGACATTTCCTGTGCCCAGAATTGGGAGAGCCGTAGCATGTGACACGCTTATCCGCGTCGTGTCGGTGGTTCTCTCATCGTCTTCGCCGTCCTTCTCCCTTTCTTCCGTCGTTCCTTGGGCTCCTTAAGAGGCACTCTTGGGGGTCCCCTGGGCCAGTTTTGGCCGTCTTGGGATCCTCTTGGGCCGTTTTTGGGGCTCTCTTGGGGCGTCTTGGGGCCGTCTTGGCCGTCCGAGGGGGTCTTTTGCAGTCTCTGTGTGGCCGTCTTGGGGCCATCTTGGACCGTCGAGGGGCTCTCTACTTTACGGCTCTCTTGGTTCTCTCGGGAGGCTCCCTTTTGGCCAGCTTTGTACCGTCTTGGGGCCGTCCTCGGCCGTCCAGTGGCCCTCTTAGGCTGTCTTGAGGCCGTCTTGGAGGATGATTATATCATTTTCGAAACCTCTTGGTCTTGGGGCCATCTTGGATGCCTCCAGGGCCGTCTGGAGCTGAAGGCAGCCCGAAAAAGTGAAGACGCCCAAGTCGTTCAAGAGCCGTCGGAACACACACGCACACACATGATTTTGGCATCTTCGGGTCCTCGTGGGGATCCTTTGGCGGCCATCTTGGGCCGTCTTCAGGCCTTTCGAGCTCTCTTGAGGCCTTCTTGGGCCGTCTCGGGGACATCTTTGGTCGTTTTTTGTAGGCATCTTTGGCCATCTTGGAGGCCTTGGCTGCCGAGAAGAATGTCTTCACTGGCCAGGTGGGACCCTCGACCGGCCAGGAAGGACCCTTCACTGGCTGACGGTCTTGCCAGGTGACAGGACGCAGTCGCCTCGCCGGTGTGCGCACGTTGCTTCACTGCAGAAGTCCGTATGAGCCCCAGGGAAGCTCGACGGGACGCTGGATCCCTTGGAAAACGTAGCCTGGATCCCCTGGGGAACGCAGGCTGAAGCAGGGGCCCGAAAAAGACCCCACGATAACCCCAGTAGCGCCCTCAAGACGAGCGACAATTGCGATTTATCTCGGGACATCATCACCAAACTACGAATAGACTGGCATCGACGTATGGGGCAACATGAGTTTCGCACGAGACATCTTCCCCAAATAGGAAGGATCCGCCCCACAGGAACACGGCAGACCACAGCAGCACGGCAGACCAGCACGGAAGACCACAGGAGCACGGTTGACCACAGCAGGAGAACGGCTGACCACAACAGGAGCACGGACCAGCACGACAGACCACAGGAGCTAGCCATTTTGGCTCAAGGCCATGGAGCGTCCGACGACCGCGAGTCGTCCGCGGCGTTCAGAGCGCGAGGACCTCCTCGCTGCGGGCCAAGTTTTGTGGTGTGATCACTGGCCCTCTCGTCGGCAGCCGTGCGCGCCCTCCGCGCACCCCGCAGGTCATCGGCCATGGCGGGGACTGGCTCTGGGCATGTGGCTGCGGCGTGGCGGGGACGGGCCGCTGACAAGGCGTACTGGGTCTGCCCGTGCGGAGAGTGGAACTACTGCAAGCGGTGGACCTGCAAGACCTGCGGCTCCCAGGCGCCTCGCTGGACGAAACCGTATCGTGGCATCCCAGGCCCGCTGGCCGACGGCGACGGTTTCGTGCAGCAGCCCAGGGGACGCTCGGCGCAGCGGGCGGCCCGCCGTGCGGCCGCCGCAGGCCAGCGGGCGGCCTCTGGCGCGAGCACCGCGCCCAACAGCACGCCCAGCAGCAGGGTGCGCGGCAAGGGAGGCGGCAAGGGCGGCGGCCAGGCAGGGTCTGAGGGCCCGTCCCAGCTGCTGGGGCTTCAGCGGCAATTCGCTGAGGCCAAGGACCACGTCGGCTTCCACCAGCAGGCCGCGGGCCTCGCGGGAAGCTCTGACGTGTTCAGGCGCGAGGCAGAGGAGGCGCTGCAGGCCGAGCGCGACCGCGTCCAGGCCCTGGAGGCTGCCTTGCAGCAGGCGCAGTGGGTCGAGCGGCCGCCCCACGCAGTGCTCCGTGGTGAGGCCAACGCCATCCAGAAGGCTGAGCGCCAGCTGGTCAAGGCCCGCTCTACGCGGGAACGCAATGTGCAGGAGGCTGACACCCTACGGGCCCCGATCGCGGACATGCAGGAGAAGCTGTCCAGGCTGGAGGTCGAGATCGATGAGGCCGTCGACGAGATCGCGAAGCTCGAGGAGACCACGGCGCAGGCCACGCAGCAGGCCCTCCTGCGGGCCAACGAGGTCTTCGGTGGCTCCCAGGGCGAGGTTCGTGTGGCGGCGCGGGCTCCTCATGCAGGTCCACGGGCTGGCGGACATCCTCAAGCAGTGCTCGGAGGGCGCCCCCCCTAGGCTGGTCGAGATCGTCGGCCGCCTCAGCGCCCAGGGCGAGGCGGTCACGGGCTTGCTGGATTCGCGTGCCTCGGCCAAGCCGCGCTGGAGCGACGGCCTCGGCGACGACGACCTCGTCGTCGACCTCGGGGCGGCGGCCCCCCCGCAGCCAGCAGGGGCCTTCAGCGGCGAGGTCCAGCCCCCAGCTTCGCGGGCCCCGATGGCCCCAGCGCCAGCCCCGTCGGGGAGAGAACGGCCTGCTGTTGGACCCTGCGGGCCCGCGGCCGTGCGAGGCCAGTCGGGCGCCGCTCTCGGAGCCAGGCCGCAGCCCGACAGCGGCCTTCGTAAGTCCTTGGCAGAAGCGGGGGCGGCCCTGGTCGACGACGACGCGCTGGTCGCAGTGGGCGGTCTGGCTGCTCCTGCTGCTGGGAGCTATGGGCCGCGCCGCGGGTGACCCCCGCGGAGGAGCTGCGCCCACTGGGGCAGAGGCGTGGCCCGCCGTGGCTGGCGCCGCTGGCCCCTCGGCTCGGGGTCCGCCCCCCCCGGCCTCGAGGACGGCGAGCCCGTGGTGCCTGGAGGCCCTGCTGGCGGCCCTGGCGCCGCCGCCGCCGCCCCCGCGGCGAGCGGGGCGCCCGCCGCAGGTGCGACCGGGCACGCGGCCAGCTCGAGGCGGGCCTGGCTTGGCGCGCACGGCCTTGACGAGGCGGCGCTGCGGGGCTGGGCCGATGCGGCTGAGGCCAGCCTAGAGGGGAGGCGGCGGCGGAAGCGGCCCCGCGAGGAGGGCGATGAGGAGAGTGACTGAGCTGCGCGAGGGGCGTGGCCGCTCGCTCTGCCGTTGCGGCCCCGCGATGTTGAGCGTGACTGTGCGGCGCGAGGGGCGTGGCCGCTCGCTCTGTCGTATCGCTGCGCTTCGCGCTGTCTTCGCCTCCCGACCCCTCGGGCTCGTGGGCCTCTTGGGGTGGCGTGTGGCCCGAAGCGGCCCGCGCCCTTCTCTGCCTCCTGGGGCTCCGCCCTGCTTGGGGGCGGCCCTGGTTGGCCCTGGGGAGGCGTGGGGCCCGAAGTGGCCCGCGCCCGCTTTTCTTGCCTCCCGGGGCTCGCGCGTTCGGCGCCGCGCTCGCCCGGGCTTCGGGCCCTCTGGGACAGGCCCTCGTGGGCCCTCTGGGACAGGCCCGGGGGTGGCCTCGGGCTTTGGCGCTTCAGTGGTGCCCCATTCAGCCTTTATAGGCCCCGCAGAACCAGAACCAGCATTGCAGACTAGCATTGCAGACCGCATTAACACGGCAGACCAGCACGGGAGACCCCAGCAATTCGGCAGACCATATTGGCTGACCACAATAGCACGGCAGAGCCCAAGAACACGGCAGAGCATGTGAGCACGGCAGACCACAATAACTCGGCGTATTACAGGAACACGGCAGCCCAACACAATGAATGGCCAGCTTTTTTTTTGGGGGGGGTCGTTTGTGTTTCGTTTCCGAGTTTCTGTGGCGTTCTCAAGAGGACATCCGATGACAAGTTTCACAGACAAAAGCGACGCTTCCCGTTCTTGTCCGGTCAGGTTTCTCCAGCATGGGATGGCAGTTTTGTTCTGGACATGCTCAAACAGATTGCTTCGGTGGGGGCCCCCAAGAGAGCCCCAGGGTGGCCCCAGACGGCCCAAGACAGCCCAAGATGGCGCCAAGACGGCTTGACAAAGCCCCCACAGAAACCCAAAGACACGCCCAGACAGCCCAAGAAGACCCCAGTAGCACCCAAGAGAACCACGACAAACCCACAAGAGGCCCCCAGGATGCCCCAAGATTGCCCCAGATTGCCCCAACAGCCCCCGGGGTAGCTTCAAAAGATCACGAGGCCCCCCCCCTTTCTTCGACGTCTTTCTCCTCGGGCTCCTTAACCGTCCTCCTCCGTCGTCGTCGTCATCGTCGTCTTGCTTCTTTTCCTCATCTTCCTCCTCCACTCTCTCCGCTTCGTTCCTCGTACTCGTCCTCCATCTCT
>CAUYUJ010005291.1:234422-246922 GCA_963575745.1 Prorocentrum cordatum
CCGCCCGCGGGCGCGCAACCGCAACCGCAACTGGGCCGACACATTTCAACCCGCCCGCGGGCGAACCGCAACCGCAACTGGGCGACACATTTCGACCCGCCCGCGGGCGCGCAACCGCAACCACAACTGGGCGACACATTTCGACCCGCCCGCGGGCGCGCAACCGCAACTGGGCGACACATTTCGACTTGCCCGCGGGCGCGCAGCCGCAACCGCACCTGGGCGACACATTTCAACCCGCCCGCGGGCGCGCAACCGCAACCGAAACTGGGCGACACATTTCAACCCGCCCGCGGGCGCGCAGCCGCAACTGCAACTGGGCGACACATTTCAACCCGCCCGCGGGCGCGCAACCGCAACTGGGCGACACATTTCGACCCGCCCGCGGTCGCGCAACCGCAACCGCAACTGGGCGACACATTTCAACCCGCCCGTGGGCGCGCAACCGCAACCGCACCGCTCACCTGCCGTCCTCCACCAGGGGATCTGAGGCGGAGGAAGGGTGGGAGGGAGGTGGGAGGGAGGGGGGAGGGAGGAGGGAGGCGGGAGGGAGGAGGAAATATGGGGGGAGGGAGAGGAGACGGAGGGAGGGTAGAGAGCTCACAATGATTGGGGGCGGACAACTTCTGCCCGCCCCCCGTTCCACGCAAGTGGATCTCCACCAGGCTCCAGACCCTGGATTCCTTATCCAAGGCCTCCACGGTCTGCTAGCGGGATGGGTGGGTTAACCGCCCCCGAGGGGGAGACGAGGCTTTGACAGCAGCGGTCCGTTGCAACGCATAGTTTGAAGTTGGGGGGGCGATGCCCCGGGGATCGATTGCGCGTTCACCCGCGCGCAAGCTGCCCGCGGATGTAGGTGCATCGGCGCCGTCATATTCACGCAGCCTGCCGCGTCTCATTCATGATCTGGTGCAGGAGCATGTGGAGGAGGAGGGGGAGGAGGACGAGGAGGAGGAGGTAAGGGAGGAGGAGGAGGAGGAGGAGGAACAGCAGGACGAGGAGGAGGATGAGGAGGAGGAGGAGCGGCAGGACGAGGAGGAGGAGGAGGACCAGGATGGCCAGGAGGAGGAGGAGGACGATGGGGAGGGGGATGCCAGGGTGGTGCTGCTTGAGAAGGTGCACGAGCAGGTGCTTGTTGTGGAGGACGGGTGAAGATGAGGTGGTGGACCTCAAGGAGGATATGGGCGTGGAGGTGGGTGTCCTCCTCGCGGCCTCCGGGCGGCACCCGAGGTTTTCCGCCGGGACATTGTAGCGCGGAGTCTCCACTCCACGCTGCTGCTTCAGATTGTTTACGTCATCGTTTGTTCATCTAATATACAAACCCGATCAGATGCTCCATCACGTTGCCTCGAGTCGTGACCTCCAGGACGGCCGCCTCGCCAGGATTCACAAAATGGGGCCCTGGGATTCAGAGGCGCAGGCTCGGGCGAATCAGCGAATTTGTAGACGGCTTTCACAGTCTCCGCTTTGAGATCCTGGGCGGTCTCACCAGCAGCCTGGAGCCAGGCCTGAGCTTTCCACCTGGACAAGCGAACGGCTTACATACCTGCTGGGATTCCCTGCGTATGTGAGCGAGCGTGCTAGCCGTGCGGGTCCCGACGAAACCCAGCTTGCACCGAACTTCCCCAGCCCCAGAATGCAGCGCAAACTCGTGACCATGGAGCGAGCGGCGACGAATTTTCAGTGCAGCGCTTCTGGCGGATCATGCGGGCAGATGCGGGCAGCGACCCAAAATATGGGGTCCAGGGTTGAGCGATGATAAGCTAACTCGGATTCGATGGCCTCCTTCAACGTGTTGGCAATCGTTGCATGAGAGGAGGCCAGCTTGGCGAAATAATCAGCCCAAGCATTTCCAACCCAGGCCATCAGATCTATTGTTCGCTCCGCGGCTTCCTCGACTGAGGTGCGCAAGAGTCCACACAATACCGGGCGGGGAACGCTTGGTGGCCTGCGCGAAAATGGAGCGCCAAACGCCAGCACGCCAGCATACTGACGATTACTCGCGCATCCCGCGGGCGAACTCAGGATGGAGGGTGGGGGAGGAGGAGGAGGAGGAGGAGGAGGAGGAGGAGGAGGAGGAGGAGGAGGAGGAGGAGGAGGAGGAGGAGGAGGTGGAGGAGGAGGAGGAGGAGGAGGAGGAGGAGGAGGAGGAGGAGGAGGAGAGAGGAGGAGGAGGAGGAGGAGGAGGAGGAGGAGGAGGAGGAGGAGGAGGAGGAGGAGGAGGAGGAGGAGGAGGAGCGAGCTGCGAGCTGCGAGCGATTCGACGTAGTCGATTTTTGGGACCGCGGGGGGCCTGGAGTCCACCTGAGGACCCCAGGACCCCCCGACCGCGCTGCGCTCGAAGAGGACCGCCTCCGCGAAGGCCAACGAGGACGCGTCGACGAAGGCGAACAATCTCCCAGCACACCGCGGCGTCTGACGCATTCCCGTAGCGCAGATCACTATTCAACTCTGGTTGCAATCGGCCGGCGCCTCCGCTGGTGCTGTCTGCGCGGCCACGGCCGCCTCGGAGGGGGCCGCGATGGCGCTCCAGTCGATGGGCGGCCCCGTGGCGACTGCAGAACGTGGTGTGGGACATCTCAGGGCGTCGGCGTCGCGGAGGAGCCGCGCCCTTGCAGTGCTGAACTCCCATCCTGCAACAGCTGCAGCCTGATCACCCCTCAGCTCGCCGACGATCTCCACGGCGGGCTCGGAATCACGACGAGGCGCAGCTGCTCCTCGATCATCGCCTGCATCTTGGACAAGCCATGTGTTGGCAATGGCTTGACGGGCCTGCCACCACTCAGCACCACGTACAAGACCAGGGCGTACACCAGGATCAGGGACGCAAGATGCACGAACGTCGAGGGGAATATCAACCAGACGACGGTGAAGATGCACGTCACCGCGCTCAGCAAGCTCGGCGATACCATCATCTTGACCGTCTTCGTGGTAAGAAGGGGAGCCCTCGGCGGAGTCGCCGAAGAGGGTCGCGCCGCATGTGCAGAGCCAGCCCAGCGCCGTCGGCGGGGGGAGGACCTCCCAGCGGCCCAAACCAGGGCAGAAGGGCGGGGCGTCAGCTCGAAGGGACGGCTGAGTGACGACGTCCGTCGAGCCGAGCCGCTGCCCGCGCTGCGCCCGCCGCCAGCTCGCCAGCGGCGCCGAGGCGGGCGGGCACTCCAACGAATGCAGCGCCACGTTCCTGCGTAGGCGAGCTCCATGGGGTACGCTGCAACCCTGAAGTCGTGCGACCAAAGCCGGTCGAGCAATCGCCTCACGGCGCTCCACCTCGGCGGCCACCGTGGATCCGGAGCCCGCACGCGCCGCCAGCTCCGCTTCCAGGGCCGCGCACCGCTGCTTTGCCTCGGCCAGCTCGCGGCTGAGCCGAGACACGAGGCGGTCTGCCGCCGCACGGGCGCCCGCCGCGCCGCGCAGGACCGCCTCTCCCGTAGCCATCCTCATGTCGTGCCAGCTTCCGGAGCCGCCGCCGCCGAGGCACGGAACATCGGCGAAAGGGCTGCGGAAAGCGGGGGACAGGCATGAGCCAAAATGGCTACGGAGGAGGAGGAGGAGGAGGAGGAGGAGGAGGGGGAGGAGGAGGAGGAGGAGGAGGAGGAGGAGGAGGAGGAGGAGGAGGAGGAGGAGGAGGAGGAGGAGGAGGAGGAGGAGGAGGAGGAGGAGGAGGAGGAGGAGGAGGAGGAGGAGAGAGGAGGAGGAGAGGAGGAGGAGGAGGAGGAGGAGGAGGACGAGGAAAAGGAGGAGGAGGAGGAGGAGGAAGAGGAGGAGGAGGAGGAGGAGGAGGAGGAGGAAGAGGAGGAAGAGGAGGAAGATGAATAATAATATTAATAATAATAATGGCGATAATAATAATACTAATATTAGTAGTAGTAATAATAATATTAATAATAATAATTATTATAAGAAGAAAATGAAGAAGACTAATACTAATAATTACTAATAATCATAATAATAAGAATAATATTACTAGTAATAATAAGAAGAATATGAAGACTAATACTAATAATCGGAAGAATAATAATATGAAGAAGAAAAATAAGAAGAATAATACTACTATTAATAATCATACGGATAATAGTAATACTACCAAAACGAATAAGAATAATACTAATAAGAAGAATATTAATAATAATGCGAATACTAAGAAACATAGGAAGAATACGAATCATACTAATACTCATACGGGTAATGATAATAATACTAGGAAGAAGAATACGAATACGACGAATAATAATAAGAAGCATAAGAAGAATACTAAGAATGCTAAACAGACGAATAATATTACTACTAATATGAATAAGAATATTACGAAGAAGACGAATAAGAATAATATTAAGAATACGCATAAGAAGAATACTACGAATACTCATGAGAATAATACTAATCATAAGAATAACAAAAATCGCAATAATAATACTAACAATAATGATAATACGACTAAGAATAATACTAAGAATAATGATAAGGCGAATGCTACTACTAATAATAATAGTTAGAAAAATCAAATTAATAATACTACTATTAATACTAATGCTAAACATCATAGTAATAGTAATAGTAATAGTAATAGTAATAGTAATAGGAATAGTACTAGTCATAGTAATAGTAATAGTGATAGTAATAGTACTAGTACTAGTAATAGTAATAGTACTAGTAATAGTAATAGTAATAGTAATAGTAATAGTATTAGTAATAGTAATAGTAATAGTAATAGTAATAGTAATAGTAATAGTAATAGTAATAGAAATAGTAATAGTAATAGTAATAGTAATAGTAATAGTAGTAGCAATAGTAATAGTAATCGTAATAGTAATCGTAATAGTAATCGTAATCGTAATAGTAATAGTAATAGTAATAGAAATAGTAATAGTAATAGTACTAGTAATAGTAATAGGTATAGTGATAGTGATAGTGATAGTGATAGTAGTAGTAATAGTAATAGTAATAGTGATAGTGATAGTAATAGTAATAGTAATAGTGATATTATTCGTAATAATAATAGTACGAGTAATAGTAATAGTCGTAGTAGTAGTAGTAGTAGTAGTAGTAGTAGTAGTAGTAATAGTAACAATAGTACTATTAATAATACTAACGCGAATACGACTAATACTATTACTATTACTACTACTAATATCAATACTATTACTGATACTACTACTAATACTAATAATACTAATACTACTACTGGTAATAATATTATTAATAATACTAATACTAATAGTAATACTAGTAATAATAGTAGTACTAGTAATAATAATAACAATAGTAATAATAATAATAATAATAATAATACGTATAATTATAATTACAATAATAATGCTAATAATAATAATAAGAATGAGAATGCTACTAATAATAATAATACTACTAATACTAATAATAATAATAATAGCAATAATAATAAGAATAATAATACTGATAGTACTAATATTAATAATAAAAGGAGGAGGAGGAGAAGGAGGAGGAGGAGCAGGAGGAGGAGGCCGAGGTGGAGGAGGAGGAGGAGGAGGAGGAGGAGGAAGAGGAGGACGAGGAGCAGGAGCAGCATCACCAGCAGCAGGAGGCGATGGAGAAGGAGGAGGGGGAGGAGGAGGAGGAGGAGGAGGAGGAGGAGGAGGAGCAGGGTGGAGGGTGGAGGGTGGAGGGTGGAGGGTGGAGGGTGGAGGGTGGAGGAGGAGGAAGAGGAGGAGAAGGACGAGGAATAGTTTGGAGCAAGAGAGGCATGGGTAATATAGGGTAGGAAGGTGGAGCGTCTATGCGGGACTAGGCGGCCCTATTGAAGTCATGAGCGGCTCCGTTTTGCCGCGAGGCGCTGGGTCGGCCAGCCGGGGTCTTCGAGAAGCAGATGTGCCCGTGCTACAACCAGCGCAGTGGGGAGAGGACTCGATCCGATGATGATGATGCTGATGCTGCTGCTGATGACCATGATGATGATGTTGATGTTGATGGTGGTGGTGGTGATGATGCTGACGCTGATGATGATGCTGCTGCTGATGATGATGATGCTGCTGCTGCTGTTGATGATGATGATGATGATGATGATGATGATGATGATGATGATGCTGCTGATGATGATGATGATGCTGATGCTGATGCTGATGCTGATGCTGATGCTGCTGATGATGATGATGATGATGATGATGATGATGATGATGATAATGATGATGGTGGTGATGATGATGATGGTGACGACGATGATGATGATGATGATGATGATGATGATGATGATGATGATGATGATGATGATGATGATGATGATGATGATGATGATGATGATGGATGATGATGATGGATGAGATGATGAGATGCGGATGAGGATGAGGATGAGATGCGGATGCGGATGAGGAGAGGAGGAGGAGGAGGAGGAGGAGGAGGAGGCTGATGAGGAGGAAGACGAGGGGGAGGAGAGGAGCGGGGGCGGGGGCGGGGGTATGAGGGAGAAGGAGATTTAGGACGGTAAGGCGCAGGGGAGGGGGGAGGACAAGCTAAGTGCGCGCGCGCCATGTCTGACATCCTGCCCCTCCTACCCATCCCTTCCCATTGTGCTGTTTTTGCTCTACCCGCCGACGCGTGTCATAGCGGACCTGGAACTCCAATGAGGACCGCGCAATTGGAGAAAAAGTGAGTTGCGTACGCTGGAGGCGGAGGAGAAGGATGAGGAGGAGGAGGAGGAGGAGAAGATGAGGATGAGGATGAGGATGAAGATGATGATGAGGAGGATGAGGAGGAGGAGCAGGAGGAGGAGGAGGAGGAGGAGGAGGAGAAGGATGTGGCGGATGAGCAAGGGTATGAGGAGGAGAGGACGAGGAAGGATGAGGACGAGGACGAGCAGCAGCAGCAGGAGCTGGAGTGGAAGGAGCGGGAGGAGCAGGAGAACCATGATGTCGGAGGAAGAGAACTGACAGGGCGACAACGACGACAAAGCACTCGGGTCCAGAGAAGTGGCCCGCGCTGGTGCGAGAGCGCCATTCTGAGCGACGGGAGCACAGCGGCAATGCGACAATTAGGTCCACTTTGCAGCGGGGACGCAGTTCTGAAACACCGAACACAATCATACTGTAAAACGCAACAGGGGACAAATCGGTGTTTGAAGTCCGAGTCAAACTTTGCAGTCCGGTGTAAAAAAAGTAGGCGGAAAGGCCCGAGCATCTTCCAGACAGTCCATTCCGCCACCTTGCCTGGGTTGTGGGTCAGGCGTCTCAGGGATGCTTCTTCGGGTCTCCTCGGCGCGCTCTCGGGGGCCTCTTGGGAGCAGTTTGGGTGCCTTTTGGGGGGCCTCTTGAGGGCGGCCTCTTCGGGCCTCTTGAGGGCCTCTTGTGGGCCTCTTGGGCGCCTCTTGGGGGCCTCATGGGTGTCTCTTGGGGCCTCCTGGGGGCGCCTCGGGGCCGAGGGCTCGAGATGTCCGTTCGGGGTCCCCATCTGGGCCCCCTCTAGGGGCCCTCTTGGGCCCTCTTGGGCCGTCTTGGGCGCCTCTTGGACCGTCTTGGGGCTCTCCCAGGGGCCTCTTGGGCGTCTTGGGGCGATCTTGGGGGCCTCGTGGGCCGTCTAGGAGCGTCGGGAAGCAGAATAGGCGAGAACGCCAACACCTTTCAAAGCATTGGAAAATCATAGATTTCTGCTTCTCGGGACCCTCGTAAGAGGACTCTTGGGCCGTTTCGGAGGCTTGTAGGGCCGTCTTGAGGCCATCGTGGACGTCTTGGAGCGATAGTTCGGCGATTCGAGGCCCTCTTGGACCGTCTTCGGGGCCTCGCGGGGCCATCTTGGCCCGTCTTGGGGCCCTCTTGGGCCCGACATGTCATGCGGGAAAACGCGGGGGAGCCCAGGGATTCGACGACAAGCCCAAGAAGATTCTGAATTTTGGGATCTGGGCCCCTTACAGACTCGCTATGATCGAGGACTTCTGCTCAGGAAATTGGGCAAAGGACCTGACGAGACTCCCTCTCCGTGCCCAGCGGCACGGTGGCGGATTCAAAATGTGATATTGTGGAGGAGGATGAGGAGGGGGAAGAGGAGGAGGAGGAGGAGGAGGAGGAGGAGGAGGAGGAGGAGGAGGAGGAGGAGGAGGAGGAGGAGGAGGGGATGAGGGAGAGGAGGAGAAGGAGGAGGAGGAGCAGGAGGAGGAGGAGGCGGTGGGGGGAGGAGGAGGAGGCGGGGGAGGAGGCGGGGGAGGAGGGGAAGAGGAGGGGATGAGGAGGAGGAGGAGGAGGAGGAGGAGGAGGAGGAGGAGGAGGATGAGGAGGATGGGGAGGAGGAGGAGGATGAGGATGCGGAGGAGGAGGAGCAGGAGGAGGAGGCCGAGGTGTAGGTGGTGGTGAACGAGGAAGAGGATGAGGATGAGGATGAGGACGAGGATGGGGACCAGAGGAAACCCAAGAGTCATCAACGATGTTGGAATGAACCCTCCCTGCAAGCTCCCTCTTCATGGGCACCTACAACGGTTCATTTCCACTGGGGGAACTGCCTCGTTGGAAGACAACTGTTTGAAGACCCTGAAGCATGCCAAAGCAATGTTCTCGGGATTCAATCGCCACGGATCAACCTGACTGTTGCGTCTTGACGACCTTGACTCGTGCCAGAACAACACGTCGAATCAACGTAACTGTAGCACCCCGAATATGTTGTTTGTGTGTGTGGTAACATTACGCTACCGAGAAACCCCACATACCTATTTTAATTCTCATGTGTACCATCGGTGCTTCTGCTGCTGCTCCTCCTTCTCCTCCTCGGTGTCCTCCTGCTGCTGCTGCTTCTGCTGCTGCTGCTTCTGCTGCCGCTGCTGCGTCTGCTGCTGCAGCTGCGTCTGCTGCTGCAGCTGCTGCTGCTGCTGCCGCTGCTGCTGCCCCACCTCCCCGTCCTCCTCCTCCTTCTCCTCCTCCTGCACCTCCTCCTCCTGTACCTCCTCCTCCTGCCTCCCAGCGCACCCCGTGTGGCGTCGACGACATGCCACGCCTGCCACGCCCTGGGAGCCTGCAGCGCATAGGCCCCCCACCCCCAGCGCACCCCCTTGTGGCGTCGAGGAAATGCCACGCCTGCCACGCCCTGGGAGCCTACAGCGCATAGGGCCCCCACCCCCAGCGCACCCCCTGCGGCGTCGAGGACATGCCACGCCTGCCACGCCCTGGGAGCCTGCAGCGCATAGGGCCCCCACTCCCAGCGCACCCCCTGTGGCGTCGAGGAAAAGCCACGCCTGCTAGGCCCTGCGACATTGGCGCGTATAGAGACCGCGGTGGCCCCCCACCCCCAGCGCACCCCCTGTGGCGTCGAGGAAATGCCACGCCTGCTAGGCCCGCGACATTGGCGCGTATAGAGACCGCGGTGGGCCCCCACCCCCAGCGCACCCCCTGTGGCGTCGAGGACATGCCACTCCTGCTAGGCCTTGCGACATTGGCGCGTATAGAGACCGCGGTGGGCCCCCACCCCCAGCGCACCCCCTGTGGCGTCGAGGAAATGCCACTCCTGCTAGGCCCTGCGACATTGGCACGTATAGAGACCGCGGTGGGCCCCCCACCCCCAGCGCACCCTCTGTGCCGCCCAGGAAATGCCACGCCTTCCACGCCTTGGGAGCCTACAACGCATAGGGCCCCCACCCCCAGCGCACCCCCTGGTGGCGTCGAAGGAATGCCCTGTGTGCTATGCTGTGCTGTGCTGTGCTGTGCTGCTGTGCGGTGAGCTGTGCTGTGCTGTGCCGTGGTGTGCTGTGCTGTGCTGTGCTGAGTTGAGCTGAGCTGAGCACCCCCCTGCACACCCGCTCTGGTGCTTGTGTTGAGCGCGGGTGAAGAGAGGACGAAGAGGGAGGAGGGGAGGTGAGGAGACGCGGGTGCGCCGCGGCAGGGAAGAAAACCATAACCCCACGAAACATGTGGGGAAAACGTAAGGCTTGGTACGCTGATCATGGGAATTCGTGGAACTTCAAATCAGTGTGCGCGGCGCTAAGGCGAGAGCAACATTTTGAAAAAGGAAACGCCATCAATCCATATTTTTTGTTTATGTATATATATATATATTGCAAATTCGTTAAACGAATGTGCGTGGCGCTAAGGCGAGAGCCACATTTTGAACACCACCTGCCTTCAATCCGTGAAACTCTTGCGAAATGTTTGACGGACATGCGTGGCGCTGAAGCGAGAGCCACATTTTGAAAGCCATCCGCCCTCCATTTGTGAAATTGCTGTCATCTTTAAAGCGTCAGGGTCATACATGGGGAGGAAGTCTCAGGCGAAACGCCCGGCCCGCCCTAAAAACTGGCGTCGGGGTGCGACAGGGGAAACTTAGTAATAAGGAGAGAAGGAATTGAGGATGAGGATGATGATGGTCCCCGCGCCTGGAGGGGTCAGGAGCTCCTAGCTCGTGCTGCCGCTCGGACCGAGGCGTTTCCCTTGGGCCCTGCGGTGGCAACGCTCGGTCTCGTGCGCCTCGGCACGCACGCACGCGCAGATCGCCCGAGTGCCGAGAGCAATCAACAGCCTCAGCCGAGGCAAGCGGGTGACCGCACCAAGCAGTTGAAGCGACTCAGCACGCACGGCAGCTGGCATGGCCACGCTGCACGGTCAGGCATGCTGGGACACAGCAGAACTGCGCGCCGCGCCTGAGAAGGAACTAGGTCCTTAGGCAAAGGCCACGGCTGACCGACGTTGCTCTTCAGGCCTGCGGAGATCGAATCAGAGCGTGGGCGGACCTACGCTCTCGGGTCGCACTCCACGTCGCGGGGCGGGCGGGCACAGACGCGAAACGCGCCAGAAGCTACATTGAGCAGAGGCGTGCAGGCACGCCGAGACGGAGGTCTACCCTAGAGAGGGCGGACCTTCACTCCTGGGTCAGCCTCCAAACAGAACCCCTGATGAGGGCCTGCATGGTCACTGAGCCTGCGCCCTTGGCCAGGGCAGGCGACCTCGCCATACAGAGTCAATGGGGCGGGGGGGGGCGGGGGGGCGTGGCAGCGGTCGAAGCGGCCTGGCAAACCCAGGCCGCCTCCGTGCCGAGCCCCACCCTCCCCAGAGGAAGACATTCACACCACTTCCCGACTTGCGGAGCCCCAGGGTGCGCGTTCCAGGGCTGGCTGCGAGACGCCAGCACCGCCGAGCGGTCGGCTGAGGGCAGAGCAAGCTATCGCCCGTCTGGCGGAACCCCACGGCCCGAGTTCCAGGGCTGGCTGCGTAGCACCAGCACCGCCAAATGGGGCGACAGTGAGGGGGGGGCAGAGCTAGGGCACGGAGCGTGCCGCTAAAAAGAAGGCGAAAGCAGCGCAGACGAGACCCATCAGCAGAGCAACGTGTCCATCGGCTCAAGGCCCCACAGGATTGGTTGCATTGCCAATGGGCGGAGCAGATCCCGTGCGTGGGCGAACCTACGCACCTGGGTCCGCCTCCGCTGAAGCTTGCTGCAAAGGCAGCCGCAGCTGCTGAAAGGCAGCACCGAGCACAAGCCATGCTGCGAAGTGTCGGAACCCGATCCCGTGTGTGGGCGGACCTACACACCTGGTTTAGCTTCCGCTGCAAACAGCACGCCACTGCGCGCGCGCACCGAGCAGAGGCCATGCACGCGGCGGGGGGACCGTTCTCGCCTGCCAGGACCCCCGCGCCGCCGCGCCGAAGAGCAGACCTCTCTCGCGGCGCGCATGCGGTTCTCGAAATTTTGCGCCAGGCCTGTAGGGCACGCGCTTCTCCATCCACTCGGCCTCGTCCTCGTAGTAGTTGGGGTTGCTCGGGTTGGCGACCCAGCTGCGCGCTCGACGCCCCAACGCGCGCTTGTAGCGCTTCATGGCCCTGGCCTGTCTGCGCTCGGCCTCGCGACGCTCGGGGTCCAGGTGGAGGCGCTCCTCGAACGCCTGTCCCCCGTCATCGGCCTCGGCGCCGCCTGTGAGACGCCTCACCTGGGTGAAGTAGTCGCTCAGGTGCATGAGCTTCTTCCCCTTGAAGCTGGCATTGGGGCCCTTGATGTGACGTGCCTTCGCCCGGGGGCCGAAAGCGAACTGCGGCGGGCCCCCCGTCCCCGATAGAAGTCGGCGTCATCGGGGTCGATCTGGCAAGCCCACGCGAGCTCCTCCTCTACGCTCTCGCAGAGCCCCTGGTATGCCTCTTCCATGTCCTGCAGGGTTCCGCTCATGTCGATCTGGGCCCGAACAGAGCTGTGGTCCCAATGCTTCTCCAGCATGGGCCCGCAAGGGCGGGCCTTGGGGGGAGCCGCCGGCCCCTTGACCCTGAACGACTGGCCCATGTCGCCGTAGCAGGGGCTGGCGTACCCCTGCGCGGTCATGTCCAGGCGCTTGCAGGCTAGCACTCGGTCGGACAAATCGGAGCTGACGATTAACCAGTCGAGCTCCGAGGGCTCCTTGGTCGGGGAGTGCTGGCAGGTGCCCACGCTCGTGTCGACAACGTGCCCGCCAACTTTGCTCAGCCAATGCCCCGCGCGTTGAAGGAAACGCTCTGGCTCGACGTTCCAGTCGCCTGCGATGACCCACGGCTTCCCCGTGCGCTTGAGGAGGGAGCCGACCTCCTGCAGTACAG
>CAUYUJ010005291.1:251922-261922 GCA_963575745.1 Prorocentrum cordatum
TCCGGGGGAGAATCTGTGCCCACGAGTCTGGCCACCCAAACAGGCAAACCGATCGAGACATCTTCAAACTCTGGCCCCCCCCCCGGGGCGGCGAAAACGAGCGCCTCGCTCGAGACATCCTCCAAATCTGCTCCGACAACGAAGGATGTTCGCGACCGAAACAGGCAAACCGCCTGAGACATCCCCGCAATCTGGGCGCGAGCGGAGGCCGTGATATACCCCTGGCTGCCCCCCCTTAAGAGGTGCCTCGCACGAGACATCCTCGACATCTGCTCCGAAAACGAAGGATGTTCGCGACCAAAACAGGCAGACCGCTCGAGACATCCCCGCCATTCTGGCGCGAACGGAGGCCGTGAGATACCCCCTGGCGCCCCTCCGTAGGAATGCTAAAACCAGCAAGCCGCTCGAGACATCCCCCTCATCTGCTCATCGTCATCATCATCATCATCATCATCATCATCATCATCATCATCATCATCATCATCATCATCATCATCATCATCATCCTCATCCTCATCCTCATCCTCATCCTTATCCTCATCCTCATCCTCATCCTCATCCTCATCCTCATCCTCATCCTCATCATCCTCATCATCAAATCATCATCTTCATATTCATTCATCATTCACCACCACCGTCATACTCACACTATACTCTCACCAAGCCATGGTCATTCCCATGACACTCATCATCATCGTCTAGTGCAGAGAGAGAGAGAGAGGAGTGAGGGGAGGGATGATGATGAGGGGTCCGGCGCGGTCAGAGAGTAACAATAACCCCAACCATTGGATATGGGGAATAACAAGTACCCCATCTTAGGATATGGGAAATAAGCATACGAAGAAGACGAATCCTAATCTTGAGAACAACATTTTCCTTAATGCTGCGAACAATACCAATAGGAAGCAGTATTCTACTACGAAAACTAGTAATGATAATAAGAAGATGAATGTTTCGAATAGTAAGAGCAATGTAACTAGTCATGATATTAAGCATCACCATGCTACGAATAATGTTGGTGATGCGAACAATGATAACAACAGTAATATGACTAATTCTAGTAACCATATTATTTTCTATGAGCAGTAACAATAATATTCCTAACACGAATCGTATCAAGAATGTAAGAAATCATAATACGAAGGACAATAAGAATACGTGGTGGAGGAGTAGGAGGAGGAGCAGCAGGAGGAGGAGCAGGAGCAGGAGGAGGAGGAGGAGGAGGAGGAGGAGGAGGAGCAGGAGGAGGAGTTGGAGGAGGAGGAGGAGGAGGAGGAGGAGGAGGAGGAGGAGGCGTAGAGGAGGTGTTACGACTCTTGACTCCGACGCCACGACACGGGGGTGGGGCGCCGCTGGCCCCCTTCGGAGGACTGGCCCCCGTTGGATCACGAGCGAGAGCCACTGCGCGGAGATGAGGTGGCCGAACGCCGACAGCGAGGCCGACCGCCGGCAGATGAAGGCCTCGGACTGGAAGCTCGGCTTCACCAACATCGGCAAGGGGAGGCCAGACAGGCTGAGTCTGGGCGACGAGCTGAACTTCCAGGTCAGAGGAGCAACATCTGCTTGCCGATGCCGCTGCCCCTGCCTTGTCACCACGGCTGGAGTCGCCTCGGAATCCTGATCATAACGCACCCTTGGAGAGGTCCGGGGAGCAGCGGTATCGACACCTTGTAGCCCCCCCCTCAGGGGCGTGCGAAGGGCTGCGATCCGGGCTACGAGTGCTGCCAGTCCTGGCGCCAGGGTGAGGAGGTTCAGCGCTGCGTGGAGCTCGACGGCATCACAAAGGCGACCCACTGGTGGTACCGGAAGAAGTGCTACAACTTCCACCCGACCGATATCGTGACAGACAAGAAGTGGAAAAAGGTGCAGCCGTTCCTGTGCGCTCCAACTGAGACGAACACCGGCTCTGGCTTCAATGGCTCGTGGATGTTTCATGAGGGCAAGTGGGTTGAGAAGGCCAAAGGGTTTGCAAAGCTCATGGCTTCGAAACGCACAGGTCAGGTTCCCTTCCTTGTATACGTAGAGTCTTGGTGCGATGCTGCGAGTACCGCCCAGGGTGGGCACGTAAGTCTCATGTGAATTCTCCGTCCCAAGAGTCAGCGAGGCCTCCTCGGGCTGTTTCGGCCCAGCCTGCACTGCCGAACCAGACTCGGAAATGCGAGGGGATCGATCTTCGTCGCTTGCCTGCTGGGGACCCAGGACATCGACTTCAAAGACGGCAAGAATACATGTATCCCCGCCTCGCAGGCATATGCCAGGGCCTGTGTAGCTCTCGCCCTCCCCGGACCCCTGTCCCTGGGGGACCCCCTGGACGCCCTTGAGGAGGGCCCCCCATGACCTCGGGCCTCCTGGACGTCCCTGCTGCGCCTGGCCAGCGGGCCCAAAGAGGTCACGAGGGTGGCCAGAGAGCCCTGCGAGAGCCTCAAGCAGCCCCAGACACCACCAGACATCCAGAGACGGTCCAGCTAACATTCCCAAGAGGCCTTCCAAACGCAAAACGCATTGGTGGTCTTGCGTCTTGAGTCTGATTTGTTGATGCTCGATTCTCCGGTACCGCCCAAGAGGCCCCTAAAATCGTCACAAAACGACCCGACAGGGTTTGCAAAGAGATCAAAAAACCCCAAGACGGCTCAAGGTGGCCCCCAAACCCCTCCCGAAGCAATCCAAATCGTGACCCAGTCGTTGAGGGAGACCGTGGTTCGCAGCAAGGTGGCCCGAGGAATCCCCCAGAGGCCCCCCAAAAGCGCCCAGGAGGCTTCCGGAAGCCCCTAAGAAGGTTTCGTGAGGCCCCCAAGAGGCTTTACACGGAACTTCCGCAACAAACAGCTGCGGAGGACGTGGAAGGCTTTGCAGGGGAAGGCGACAATGAGGAAGACGACCATGATCTATAAGGGAAGGAGAGGGAGACACGAATTCGAACGACGATGAAAACGGCGTCAGTGGGTCATCGATGTTTTGGTCAGTTCTTGCACGTTGGTGTCTGTCGCCGTCGTTCCGACGCCGTCTATTGCTCTGTAGTTTCTCGGTAATGAAGAGGCCAGGCTTCGGGCGGCCCATTCCCTTCAGTACCTCTCGCCCCAGCCTCGCCCAAAATGCGTCCCCTGGCGGGTCTCATGCCAGAGACGCAGGAAGAACGCTACGACAGGATTGCGGTGAAATGGAGTTTTCCCGTACACTACCAGTTTTTGTTGCGACGGTTTGCTGCTCAGTCCCGTGCTGCGTCGAGTGTACCGTGGGCCCCCTTCGTCCGAGTTGGAGAACGATGGCGAAATCGAGCCCAGCCCAGGATCATCGGACCAATCAACGGGGTGGACAGCCCGGACTCGACGACTCGTCTGGCTGCCAGATCAGCTGCCCGGCCTCCCGCGGAGTCCCCTTTACATCGGCTATGCACTGCGGTCTCCTCTCCCGCACTCGAGCGAGTCGGCGATGGTGGCACTGCAGGATGAGTTCGAGAGGTTCGACCAGGGCCTGAGCGCAAAAGCGGGGCAAGATCCTGCACTGGCAACGTTCCTTGGCGCCGATCCTCGCCGTTAGCGCGGGCAGGGCAGCTCGTGCTGGTGGAGTATGAGGAGGGCGGCTTGCGCGTGTTCCGCCCGAGGCGGGTGGTGACCATGGGTGCTGACCCGCCTCTACGGTTCGTCGGGGTCCCGCCTGGAAGCGAACACTATGCTGAGACGCCGCTGATCGAAGGCGGTGACGCCAGGGCCTCTCTCGATCAAGCGATGGCCCGGGCGACGCCCGAGGGCAACGACCCCCTGGTAGTGTATGGGTGCGACGACATGCCAGTCCCGTAGGACGCTGACGGGCTAGCGCTGATGTGCGCGGCGGAGAGGCAGGTCGATCCCGCTGCGCATCGCGCGGGGCGCGCCGCAGCGGGATGATTCCGGCGGCCTCCCGCTGGAGGACGCCGCGGCGCCTTGGCCTGGGAGGTATGCTCTGGAGGCATGCGCTGGATATCAGGGGCCAGGGGGGCATCCTGATCGCTCACCGCCTGCCGCCAGGCGCTGTGCCCCTTGGCGACCGCGAGATCGTCCCAGGGGCAGGTCTGCACTACCGGTCGCGATGGGTCAGTCGACGGCGGGGGGCGCGGCGGCCCTGGCTGAGGGCGGGCTTCGCGCGCTGTCAGTGTTCTTCGACCCCCAGGGCGGGTGGCGCGGGGCCATGGCGGATGTGGTGGCTCTCTCCAGCGAGAGTGCGGCGCCCAGCGGGTCCAGGGCGGCAGGTCCTCGCGCGCGCGGATGTTGACGTGGAAGTATGTGCGAGACTACGGCGGGTCCTGCTTCACCGCCCGCGATATCTGGATGCGCATGAGCATGGCCGCTTCTGGCGGCAGGAGCGTCTGTGAAAACCTGGTGATCTCCAAGGTGCTGTGCGCCGCCTCGCCGCGGGAGCAGCTCAACCTGCCGTCGCTGGAGCCCCATCGAGCTCCTGTCCAGGTGTAGGTCGCTGATCAAGGAGGCGCACGGACTCAACCTGGCCCCGACCGACTGCAGCATGGCGGACTTCTGCGCGGGCCGGGGGGCTCGCCCAGGAGGCGCCATCTTCGCGCCGCTGCTGGCCGCCCACGTCGCCCCGGAGGCTCGCCTGGAGCCGGCCATCGCGAGGGAGGCCCGGAAGGCGCGGGAGGAGAAGCGGCAGCGCCCCCCGCGACCCCCAAGGGCGCGGGCCCGCAGGGGCAGCGGCAAGGCCGGCCGGGGCCAGAACCCCGCCGGGGCCTCAGGATTCGCAGAGGGCCCCCGGGGCCAGCAGATGGGCGCGCCGGCCGACCAGGCGAGAAGGCCCTACTATGCCCCGGTCGCGGGCTCGCAGGTACCGAGAGCTGCTCCGCGCGATCTCCTTTCTCTTCCGAGGCTCGATGAGAACCTGGCCGTTCGCAAGGGTATGTCGCGCCCCGTTCAGCAAAGGCTGAAGTTGCGTCGCGCCAAGGGCCAGCGTGCAGATGCCATGGTCGACCCCATCAACTGGCCCTACGGGGGGGGGGGGGGGCGGTCTTGCCGGGCCCAGCGTTTCTACCGGCTTTCGCAGCGTGATGCCCAGCACATCCTTCTCCGACATGCGCGTGCTGACGATGGTCGTCCGTTGCCGACATGCGAGAAGCCGCCCGCGTGCTTCTCCGGTCTGACCTCGGCTACAATTTTGGAGAGGTCAATGGCGCTGTTTCGCCTTGTGTTCACGAGTTGATGGCGACCCCGGAGCCGACGGAGCGGCTCCCGTTCGCTGAGCAGCTGGTGGGGCCCGAGGTCACCGCTTGCCTCTGGGAGTTCGGCACCGCCATGATGTTTGATGATGGCGAGTTCGGCAGGGTCTGCGAGGTCAACGCGCCTGTCATGCCGTGCGTGGACACGGTTCTCGCGCGCTCCCGCGCCGAGTGCGCCGCCTTCCTCCGCTCGCTGGCCGCGAGCGGGATGCTGACTTGGACTGCGTCGCCCAAGGGCCGCATGACCCCCTTTTCGGTAAAGAGAAGAGCGGCGCGCTCAGGATCGCGTGGGGCGCCCGCGGGGTCAGCGTTCGCTTCGGGGCGCCTCCTGCCCTGGGTTCGGCCAGCGGATCGCGCTGGGCCGTCGTCTCGGTCCCTGCGTAGGCTGAGCTGCGCGTGGCGCAAGCGGTCATATCGAACTTGTTTACTTTGAGGGATTTCCTACGGTCGGTCGGAGCGCTCCGCGCTGCCGCCGATTGACGTCTCGCCGGTTGCTGACTTCGCAGGGCTGCCGGGCGGCAGTAAGCTGCCGCCCCCTGGCGCGATGGTCGCGCCTTGCCTGGAGGTCGCGCCGACGGGCCGGGACTGGGCGACGTGGATCGCGCGGCGGGCGGCGTGCCAGCTGATCGTGGAGTTCAAAGTCATCGAGGCCGAGAGGGCGATCGCTGACGAGAGGCGCGTCCCCGAGCTGGTGCCGGACAGGGCTTTGCCTTTGCCCTGCGCCGACAACGTCGACGTCGCGGCTTTGGATCCTGACGCAGCGGGTGACATCCGCGACCGGCTGCGGCGTTATCTTGAGAAGAAGGGCTTCGTGGTCCACGAGCTGGCGGGCCCCGCGACGTCTCCCTGGGCTACCGCGTCAAAGGGCCCGCGCGCGCCGCGACGCCTGTAGTCCGCGAGAGGCAGCTGTTGGAGGCCGCGGGTCGACGGCTTCGGGGCCGCCCGCGAGTCAGCGGGCGCGAGCTGGAGTGGTTCGCGGGGTGCTGCGTCCACATCTGCCTGATGCGAAGAGAGTTCTTGTCCATCTTCCACCATGTCTATTCCTTCATCCGTGCCCATCGATTCTCAGGGGGTCGCTTGTGGAGGAGCGCGGCTCAGGAGATTTGAACTTTCAGCATCTTGCTTCCGTTCTGCCATGCAAGATGGGAGTGGCCATGGGGTCCGAACTGTGCCAGCTCAGGTGCTTGCTCCAGTCGGCATGCGCTGTGCTCCTGGAACATGTCGACCCGGGGCGTCTCCCGAGATGGCGGGGTCAAGGAGAAGTCTCGGCGCCGCCCCGAGGCCCCCGCAGCGCGGACTCGCAAGGGGGCTGTCGAGGGCCCCGGCGTGTTCAACGACGTTGCTACCATGATCCCCCCGAAGGTCGACAACGAGGAGGAGGAGGAGGGAATCGAGATGATAGAGGAGAACCCAGAGTTCTATGAGGTCCCTAAAACGTGGCTTGACCCCGAGCGGCGGCAATTGGATTACCCCTTGAAGTTCGCCAAAAAGGGAAACACCATGGTGTTGGAGGGGAGGGGGGCGGAATCAGCTCCACGACATCAACTTCGTTCCTTTCAGAATTTGGGCTTGCGACACCTGCGTCTTGGGGATCATGCGTCACTCGTTTGGGCTTGTGAGAAAGGACGTTCGGCTTCCTTCGGTGTCCTTCTATGTATCCGTAAGTTACTTGCGCTATGTATCGCGGGCGATGTTGCGTGGCCCCACCGCTGGCATCCAGCTGAGTTGAATGCGGCGGATGAGGGCTCTAGGCTCTGGGAAGGCGTCGAGGCGCTGTTGGCCTCGTCGCCCGGCGCGCGTTTCGTCCATGGTGGTGCCCCAGTTGACGCGATCGGGCCCGCTCTCGAACGAGCTCGTGCAGGAGGAAATGGACATGGCCATGCGCTTCAGCTATCCACCTCCCAACTTCCTCACCATGTCCGCGGTGAGGGCCGTTGCTTGGTACCTCGAATCGCTGTGGCGCCTGCCCCGGCGCCTGACGAGCGCTGAGAGGTCCTTCGGCTCGCTGACCGAGGGGGGGGGGGCGGGCGTGGCGGGCCTGGTCGAGGCCGGCTTCTTCGTCGGAGCCTCGCGTGGCGAGGCGCAGGTGACTTGCGCCGCTTCCTTGGTCCTCTGCTCGCGACAGATGAAGGGGGCCCAGGCGCCGCCGCGCGCGGTGCCGGCATTCAGAGCAGCGCGCCGCTTCAGTCCTGCTGTCACGCGGGCCCCCGCATTGTGGATGGTGGTGGCGGTGGTCGCCCGCGTGATGGCCGTGGATGACGCGCCGACCGAAACGCTGATGACGTTGGTGATGTTCTCGGCGTGCTCCCGTTCCTGCGAGGCGTGGAAGCGTCGCGCCAGGGGCGCGGCGCCGCCGCGCCCTCCGCTGTCCTGGGCGCTGGCGCTGAACGTGCGCCTGGGGGGGCGCGGGGGCGCGTCCAAACGTTCGCGGCCACCGTGGGCGTCCTGCCGGGCCACCCGCGCCGCGGCTCCCTCGAGGGCTGGAGATCGGCAGGTGGGCGCTCGCCAGAAAGTCGGGCCGCCTCTTCGGGTTCGGCGTCCAGCGCTTCATAGCGGCGTTCAAGCGGGCGCAGCGCGAGCCCGGCCTGCGCGTGAAGCACGTGCCCCCCAGCTACGGCGCCGTGGGCCCTCGGCGGACAGGCGGGGCAACGTCATCCCCGGCGACGAGGTGAAACGGCGAAGCGGGTGGGCCAGCGACTCGTCTCTCGGACGATGCGAAGCAGTTGCGCGCGCTTTCAACGCGAGGAGGCTCGGCTCTCCAGCCCTGTCAGAGGCTTCTGCCCGTCCGCCGTCGCCTCGTTGCAGACCGACCTTGGGGCGTCGCGGAGCTGGGGCCTGGAGCGCTTCGAAAAAGGAAATTCGTTGTGGAGATCTTCCCAGGTTCTAAGCACCTCCTCGTTTGCTGCGGCCCAACGTGGTTGCAGACGTTTCGCCATTGCTTTTTGTGACTCGCCCCATCAGAACGTTTCACGGAGCAAAGTATATGCTAGACTAGCTCCGCAGGTGTCGCATGGAAGCTGGCCGTTGCGGCTTTTCTGGCAATGTGCACGAGCAACTTGTGGGCAAGAGTCTGCAGGGCGAATTTCGAACGTGGATTGCTGAGCCGCGCCCCTCGCGCTTCTGCTCGCATGTGCGTCTGAGTCAGATGTTGGGCCTCAGCAGGTTGATTAATTTCACATGCTCGCCTAGCGCTTCATATCAGCCGGTCTTCGCACGTCCAGCACTCATATATATAGGTGGTTTGGTGTATTTGACCTTGGCGCTGTGCTCGCTGCTACTCAGTCGTGGCCTCGCGAATCGCGCCTGTGCCAGTGCTAACGGATATCAGATTGTGTGGCTCTTGGTCTCACTTCGGCTGGCGTTCGTAAAAGGACGGGCCCCTACAGACACTGTCAGTGCTTGCGCATTGTTGTGTGTCGCCGTCGTTCCGACGCGGCTATTGCTCTGTAGTTTCTCGGTGATCCCCACATCTTCCTTTTCCCGCCCCTCCATGATCTCAGACACAGTCTGGGGTATCATACGTTGGCGCTGTGCTCGCTGCTACTCACTCGTGGCCTCGCGAATCGCTCCCGTGCCAGTACCAACGGACATCATATTGTGTGGCTCTTGGCGTCGCCTCGGCTGGCGTTCGTAATATGACGGGCCCGTACAGGCATATGTATTTTTCCCCTCCCTCATGTTGCCAGCCGCCCGGAATTAGAGGACCAAGTTACGTTAAGGCTGGTGGGGTCGTCGCCTGGCCCCGAATCTGTGGCTCGTGGTCTCTCGTCGCGGTTTCCGGTCGTGGCTTGCAGTTTCTGATCGAGTCTCGTGGTCTATCTGGTCGTGGCTCGCGGTCTCTTGTCGTTGTGTGTTGGTCGTGGATCCCGTGGTGTCTGGTGGTTTCTGGTCGTGGTAATGACACTCTGGTATAGCATCTTGTAGTTTGTGATCGTTCAGTAGCGCAGCGTAGTTCAATACATGCTGATGTTTAGTATACGGTTAGTTCTATAACGTAGTTTTAATATAGTTACTATGATTATATGTAATGTTCTCAGCACTCTTAAATCGGCTTAGGGTCTTTTCCGCAAAGGTGGAAACAAACCTCGTCTGGAATCCTTCTGGCCCCTTGACCTCATGGCTTTTCCCTAGGCCTCGGGGCTGTGTTCGAGCCTCTTGGAGGCCTCTTGGGATCTTCTCGCGGCTCTCTTGGAACCCTGTTGATGCCAGCCGGGGCCTCGTAGGGATCGTGGCTCCTCCTGGGCTTCTTAGGCAGCCCACTTGGGGCCATCCCAAGGCTTCTCGGGCCCTTCTGTGGAGAGGTGCGAACGCACTAAGAGATTTGACATGCTATGAGTTGGAGCAGCGATTTGGGCTTTCCGGTCGCTTGATTACGAGGCTTCGGGTCAATCGCCGGGGGTTCGTAGAGGGAGGGTTCTCCCAAGGTGGGGTTGGGGAGCGGGCCCAGCCGGATGCTCCCGTTTAACGCGTTTCTTTCTTCCAGGGGCCGTCCAGAGCCATTTTCCTTCCAACCCCACTTATGCCCCTCCCCCACGGTAGTCCCAACCCGATATCGTGGAGTTATCTTGGGGCCAACAGGGGCCATTGTACAGGTCATCGATGTCGATCTTCAGTCATTTCGGACGGTCCGAGGCCATCTTGGGCTGTATTCGGTCACGTTGGACGCGTCTTGGGCCGTGCTTTGGAGGACCTGGGGCCCGGTGGGGCAGGCTCTGTGCAGCCTGCAGTGCCCAGGAGGTGCGTTCTCGGGAGCTCCTCCTCCGCATCCTTGTGCCCATGGTGCTTCCCTCGTGCACGGGT
>CAUYUJ010005291.1:264422-269422 GCA_963575745.1 Prorocentrum cordatum
GCTTCCGCAGGGACGGCGCGCGTTCTGAAGACTATCCTGTGATACGCGCGAACTGGCCATGCCGCTCGGATAACATCATGCTGCAAACTGTTTGTGCTGATGTGCCCGGGTCGGGCTTGGTCCGTGGGCGTGGCGAGGATGGCGTCCCGCGTCCGCTGCCAGCTCGTTGCAGCCCCAGCTGGCCGCTCCGGCGCGCTCGTCCTGAGACGCCTTCAGCCGCGAGCAACCTCCTCCTCCCTCCCGTCCTCTGCGGCCGCTCCTTCTCCCGCGCGCTCCTTCTTGCAGTCGGACATCTGGCTCTTCGCGTGTCCCCGAGGCCTCGAGAGCCCGTGCGGACCGCCTCTGCCGTGCTGCGACGTGAGTGTCGGACCTGCGCCTCCTGGGGGGGCACGGGAGTACCAGCATGTCCTTCTGCGCCCCATTGTCGCCGGCCGAATGCCTTGACGGCCGAGGTGTCGGAGTCGAACCGCTCGCTCGACGGTTCGAGGACCTGCTGAATCACTTCGGGAGTTGGAGATCCAGTTTCGTGTCGACCCGTCGCGTCCTGGCCCCCAAGCTCTGGGAGCGCCATCTTGGCCTGGACGGCCTTGACACTCTTGTCGATGTTCACTGGGGCTGCCCTGTGCTCCTGGAGCTTGACCACCGCCTCGTGGTCTTGTCTAGCTCTGGCCAGGGCCTTTGCAGCCTCCGCGACGTGCTCTTGGGCTGAATCGACCTGCCCTGCCTCTGTAGCCTGCCTCTGGAGCATGCCCTGGAGGCTCTCCTTCGAGAGGTCTGCTGGGACGGAGTTCGCTGCCTGCGCCGACTTTGGGTTCTGCTCGCACCTCCCCAGATGCTGAGATCGGGCGGGGTCGGGATCGGGATCAATCGTTCCAGAGCGCTGCCGAACGCTCTCGGAGCGTTCTGGAGCGCTTTGAGAAGGCCGCGGCGCCCGATACATCCTCCAGACCGCCAGATCTCAGAGATCCGAGATTTGCCCCGGTCCGATCTTGTCCCAGTCCTGGCTTCGTCTGATGCGGAACGCGCATCGTTGGCACCACCCAGGCATGCTTGCACGAGGTGTGCACCGGCCGCGCCAGGGCGACGCGCACGCTCGGACGTCATGGAGCAGGCTAGCCAGCGCGGACCCCAAACAGTGTGGTTAGCAGCAATGCATGTGATGCAGTCTATGTCGCGCAATCTTAGGTGGTGCGATCTGTGCTGTGCAATCACTGTCGGGCCATACGTGTGGTGCAATCTATGCTGTGCAATCTATGCTGTGCAATCCATGTTGTAAATTATATGTGGTGCAATGTAGGCGGTGGAATCCATGCCGTGCACCCTATGCTGTGTAGTCAATTATGTGCCATCCATGCTGTGCAAACTTTGTTGCGCAATATGTGCGGTGCAATTTATGATGTGCAATCTAGATTATGAAATTGTTGTGCGCAAATTCTGGAATGCAACCTATGTGTGTCGCAGTATACTTATCAATATCTCTCTCTCTCTCTCTCTCTCTCTCTCTCTCTTTCTATTTATATATATATATTCCTCATCCAAAACAAAATATAAAGGAGCCCCTCCTAGGATGGGGGGGTCCGGGGGAGATTTATTTTTCTCCGCCCGGAAACCACCTCTGGGGGCGATGTTCGCGGCTTCTTCGCAGGGCACCCCCCCATGCAGAGGCCATGTTGGCATCTTTTGCCGCCCAAGGAGGTCCCACGATAGTCCAAAAGGGCTCCAAAACGGGCGCCGAGACGCCCAAAGATCGCTCCAAGATGCCCCAGTTCGTCCCAAGACGGCCCAAGAGGCTTCCAGGACGCCCCAAGAGGCCTCCAAGAGGGTTTTCGGGTTCTCGCTTTTTCGCCTCCCCGACGCTCCAAGACGGCCAAAGGGACCTTCAAGATCGCCCCAAGACGGCCCAAGAGGCCCCCAAGACGGCCCCAAGACGGCCTGAGAGGGCCCCGAGGCGGCCCAAGAGGCCTCCAAGATAGATCAAGAGGCCCCCCAGAAGGCTCCAAGAAGAGATCCAGACGGGGGATCCGATCCGACCTTTCGGCCCCTCCGCCCCCAGGGGCCCCCAAGCGGCCCTAAGAGACCTCCCGGAGGCTCTGAAGAGGGCCCAAAGAGGCCCCACGAGGCCCCCGAGAGGCCCGCCGTGACCGCCCAAGCGGCCACCCAGAGGCTCCCAAACCATTAAATTCCATGGGTTCGCGGAAAGCCCAGCCGATCTTTTCAGCACCAGGCCCAGTGCATACATGGCCCCTGACGCCTCCAAGACGCTCCAAGAGACCCCCAAGAGGACTCCCAGCAGGTCTGGAGGAGGCACACAACCGAGGGTTTCTGTTAGTTTTTCGAAGATTTTGGTAGGTTCTTCTTTGGGGGCCACGCCCGCCCGCAACATCCACGAGGCTCCCAAGAGAGTCTCAAAACATCCCCAGAGGCTCCCAGGAGACCTGATGACATCCCAAAAGGCTTTCAAGGGGGCCGCACAGGGGCCGCAGGGATTTCTAAGAGGCCCCCAAGCGTTGCGCGCGACTCATGACGTGAGGCTTGCGGTGGTGACCGAGGCCCCCCATTGCCCGCGTCTCTCTGGTCCCCTCCTCTGTGTCTCGCTCTTTCTCCATCTCTCTCTCTCTCTCTTTCCCCCCTCCTTCTCTGCCTGTCTGTCTGTCTGTCTGTCTGTCTGTCTGTCTGTCAGTCTGTTTGTCAGTCTGTCTGTCTGTCTCTCTCTCTCTCTCTCTCCCTCTCTCCCGCTCTCTCTCTATCTCTCTCTTTGTTTTCTCTCTCTCTCTCTCTCTCTCTCCATCCACCTCCCCCCCCACCTCGCCTCTCTCTCTCTCTCTCTCATTTTTTCAGGACCCGCCGCCCCCCGTCTGTGCGTGTCGCGGCCGTGCCCCAGTGGCTTCAGAGCCAGAACAAAACGAGGAGGTGGAGGAGGAGGAAGACGGGGAACATCAGGGGGAGGAAAAGAGGAAGAGGACACAGAGAAAGCGAGGACCCAAGGTGAGGGACGACGAAAACGATGAGGAAAATACGGGGAGTTGAAGGAGGAAACAGAAAAGAAAGAAACGGGATTCATCCATCGCGCTCGTCTGTCCGTGTCGCGGCTGGTAGGCGGCGCACCTGTTTTGTGGGAGTTTGGACGGGACAGGGACAAACCGAGAAAATCGTTCTCATTTCCACTCTCTTTCTCTCTCTCTCTCTCCCTTTCTCTCTCTCGCTCTCCCTTTTTCTCTCTCTCTCTCTCTCACTCGCGGGCGCCACTCGCGCCTCACTCGCTGACTCGCCCCCCCTCTCGCTCATGTGGACCAAGGTTGAAGCGAAGCGAAGCGAGCCTTCAATTCTTGCATACATACATACATGCATACATATATATATATAGAGAGAGAGAGAGAGAGTAAGCGATGTGATGCAATAGTGCAACCTATGTGGCACGCGGCAACGTGGCGGCGACGGCGACAACATAGCCGCCAGACCGACCTGCAGTCCCAGCGGCGACGAGGCGGCGACAGGGCGGCGCCGGCGAGAACATAGCCGCCAGACCGACCCGCAGGCCCAGTTCCTTAGAGAAGAAGTGGGATCTCCCAAATGCAAGCGCTGTTCTGGGAATAGGCTCCGTGGCGGACGCTTTCTGGCCATACCGAGTGGATAACGATACAGAGCAAGAAGCTTATGTTGCATGCTTGACTCGGACGTGTACCAGTATGTCTTTCTCCGTCCCAGAACATTCATCGCCGCTCCACTCGGTGGCGAAATCCGAACCCTACCCCCGCCGATCAACGAGTCAGGCACCCCGATGGGCAGCGGGTGTAGGGGTCGGAGTTCGTCGACGACGTGCCGACATCCGCCTGCCCGGCCCTGCTCCTGGCCTGGGCCGATGGCGCTGCTTGTTGGGCCTGTGCTGCTGGGCCTTCGAGCCGCAGGCCAGGCACTCCTGGGTGGAGCCTCCAGAGCTCTGGAGGCGCCGAGCGTGGGCACGACGGCACGCTCACGCTTTGGCATATGCGACGGCGGCGCCTGCCCGTGGCTCGCCTTGAGCGGAAGACCGCTGCACGGCCACGCGCAGAGGGGGGCAGGGGGAGCGGGGGAGGCTCCTTGGAGGCACCCCTGCTTCTTGGGAGAAGGCGCTGGCCCTTTCTGTAGACGCAAGGCCAGGGCTTTCTAAGATGCAGGGTGCTTCTAAGAAGCCTTGCCCCCTCCCCCTACCCCCCTTTGCGCGCCGCCATGCTGCACTACTTCCGAGGGAACGGCCCGAAAGGATATCGGAGTGAGGAGGCCCAAGGGTCATTCATTGTTCCCGGGCTCGCGGCTGAGGTGTGATTCCGCTGCTCGGATTCTGCTTGTTGGGTTGCGCTGTTGTTGTCGTTGTTCTCGCCCGCGACCCGCCCGCGACCCACCCGCGATCCCACCACGGTACCACCCCGCGACCCACCTCGCGACCCGCCCTGCGACCCACCCGCGACCCACCCGCGACCCACCCAAGCTGCTTTGACGAAAACACCAGCGCCTGCGGCGGGCTCGTTGTTTGGTACATTGGCGTGTGCCGCGGGCTTCTTCAGAGCCTCGCAACCTGCCGACTACCCTGTCGCCCCCTCACTCTTATCCGCAAATGCGGGGTGCTACGTATTCTTTTCGGGAAATTTCTACGAGAAGGAGGAGGACGATCAGGAGGATCAAGAGGATGATGATTGTTACGCGGATGTTTTGGCAGTGTAGTGTGGCATGTTCGATTCGGATATTGTAAACATTTTGATTCATATTTGGATTCAGTGTCGTTCCACTGCTCATGTGTCACTTGTGGGTGACCTGCGCAGTTTGCAGTACTTCGCAGCACGTTTGCAAGAACCCTTGCTCGTGGATCACATCTCGGGACTAACGCAGAATTGTCCAACGCACCCTCATTTTGAGCGCGAACTTTCGAAACGATTGTTGAACGTATTGGAGGCATCACTTTGAGCTTGCTAGCCGTAGAAAGGTTGGCGCGAGCTTGTTCATCCCAGAGTACGTGCTCTTCTCTT
>CAUYUJ010005291.1:271922-319266 GCA_963575745.1 Prorocentrum cordatum
TGAGCTCATTTGAGGCAGCAATGGCGAGAGGTCCCACATCTTTGGACATACATCGAATTTCACTATGTGAGGACCTGGAGCCTCCTTCCAATTACTTTGGGGCCATAGTTGGGGTCTCGTCGGGCCATCTTGGAGATATTTTGGTCATCTTGGGTGGTCTTGGAGGTCATGTCGGATCATGTTGCGACACATTGGGTCCATATTGGGGGGCATCTCGAGGGGCTCAATGGCCCAGCCAGTCTGTAGACAAAGTCGTGTTCTCCTCTACGCGACTGTGGACCCCAGAGCTAAAGTGGGCAGCAGGGGAAGGGGCAGCTATACATCTCATACGCCCTATCGCCCTGGACAGGCGGGGTCGGCCCATTAGTGGTAGTCTGGAGGGTCCTTTTTCCTCTCGCCGCAAGTTGCACTCACACCTACGACTTATCAAGCGAGGATTGAGAGTAGTGGAGTCAGTGCTAACAAGTGGAAGTCGTAGCCAGTGAAGTTCACGCAGCTGGCTTGAGAGGCGGCCCTTCTGTCTAGCCTTTCAGATTTTCCAAGGCGCGGTTCCTGGCTGAGCGGGCGAAGAACGGTATACAATAAACTTTTTCTGCCGTCGGGGACGCCTTCCCCATGGCGGCTAGAAAGCTTATACCCTGACGTGCCACTGCAGGGGTATAAAGTTTCCAGCGACCCTGGGGCCAGCGTCCCCGACGGCGGAAAAGTTTATCTTATACCGTTCTTTGTTCCCTAACTGGCTACAGTGCACTGCCATGTAGGTTTTGAGCCCTGTGTGCAGCCAGGAACCCTGGTCTCATGGTTACCGTCTGCTCGTTCTCCCTCGACGCTAGACCCGAGAGAGCCCACGAAGGTGGGCGGCTCTCAAGGCATCGCATGCAGAACAAGTGTGTCCCGCCGCGAGCCTGCATGGGGTGCGGCTTACCGCACGTCGCAGCGAGCCGGTCATCCTCGCTGCTGCTCGCGTGCCTCCTCTGGAGCCGCTTTGGCTCAAGATCACGGTCGGTATGAGGGAATACCGCGGGTCACGTGGGTCTCACCTGACCCCCGCTCCACGGCAATTTGTGATGTCCCGCTAAGCTCATCTTGTGCCTGCAGCGTGCAGGCCAGCCCTGTCATGAGTCCTCGTCGGTGGTCTCTGCAGCTCTCCCCGAAGATCTAGCCTGCCTTGACGCGCTCACTGGTCAGACCAGATGACCTGGCGCACACGCTTCGCCCCATGAGGAGCTCCACCGAAGGCCTCAGCGGTAGGGTTGGCTGAGCGTGCCTCCGCCCATTTCGGCGCACCCCTCTTACGCTTCGTGGCCTGTCAGGGAGCCCCACCGCAGGCCTCAGTGGCTGCTTTCGCATGGGGTTCCGCTGTCAATTTCGGCGCACCCTTTACACATTTCGTTGCCCCATAGTCCTTCACATGCACGTCCCAGTCCTCTTGCTTGCCCCCACTTCTTATCATCTGTCTCGCGGTACTCGCAGCTGCCTATGGTTGCGTCCTTTGCCAGGTTGTTCTCCACATCCTAAGTGGGGTTCCTGTCTTTGGACACACCGCGCAGGAACAATTACACCACCACATTATCATCATGACCATCGTCATCGTCATCATCACACCATCACCATCACCTCACCACGTTCTCACACTCACCATCACCATCACCACCACCATCACCGTCACCATCACCGTCACCATCATCATCACCACCATAATCACCATCATCATCACCATCATCACCATCATCATCATCATCGTCGTCTTCGTCGTCATCGTCATCGTCATCATCGTCATCACCACCATCACCACAATCACCACAATCGCCATCACCATCACCATCACCATCACCATCACAGCACCAGCACCATCACTACCATCATCATCAGCATCATCACCATCATCATTATCATCGTCAGCATTATTATCATCATCATCATCATCATCATCATCAGCAGCAGCATCATCATCATCAGCAGCATCATCAGCAGCATCATCATCATCATCATCACTGTCATCATCGTCATACTAATCATCAGCATCATCAGCAGCAGCATCATCATCCACACACTAACATCAGCACCACCACCACACCATGATCACCACTCGAATTCACTCACTTAACCATTATTAGCATCATCACCATCACCAGCACCAGCACCAGGACCAACACCATCACCGACATCATCACCAGCATCATCACCACCACCAGCACCACCAGCATTCATGTACTTCCACACTCGCACTTTCATCTGAACGAACACTCGAGCGCATACCTCTTCTGTGAGTGAATTGCGAGGAAGTCTCAGACAGGAGCCCCATCCCTATGGGGCCCGCACTTCTTATTGGTGATTTGAGCGGGTCATCGAAATATTCTACCAGGCGTCGCACTTGAGCACCCCGATTGGGTCAAGTCGTGAGGATTTCTCGAGCGGGGGCCTCATCTGTGAGCTAATGCGAGGAGGTGTCAGGCGGGAGCCCCCCCTCCATATGGGCCCCGCGCTTCACGCTGGTAATTCGAGCGGGTCATCAAAGTATTCTAGCACTTGAGCACCCCAAGGGGGCAATGTGTGAGGATGTTTCGAGTGGAGTGCTCGCTTGGATTGCGAGGAGGTCTCAGGCGGGAGCCCCTTTACTTATGATGCCCGCATTTTATATAGGTAGTTCGTCTGGGTCATCGGAATATTCTACCAGGCATCGCACTCGAGCGCCCCAAGTGAACAATCCGTGAGGATGTCTCGAGCGGGGGCCTCGTCTGTGAGCGACTTGTGAGGAAGTCTCAGATAGGACCCCCCTATGGGGCCCGCACTTCTGATTGGTAATTTGAGCGGGTCATCAGGAAATCCCACCAGGCATAGCACTTGAGCACCCCAACGGGGGCACATCGTGAGGATGTCGCGAGCGGGGGCCTCGTCTGTGAGTAATCGGCGAGGAAGTCTCAGACCAGAGCCCTCCCCTCCTTATGGGGCCCGCGTTTCATGTTGGCAATTCGAGCGTGTCATCGGAATATTCTACCAGGCATAACAGATGAGCACACCAGGGGGCCAAATCCTGAGGATGTCTCGAGCGGGGGGTCCTTGTCTACGAGTGAGTAGCGAGGAAGTCTCAGGCGGGAGCCCCCCTCCCTGTGGGGCCCGCACTTCATGTTGGTAATTCGAGCGGGTCATCGAAATATTCTACCAGGCGTCGCACTCGAGCACCCCGAAGGGGCAAATCGTGAGGATGTCTCGAGCGGGAGTCTCATCTGTGAGTGCATAGCGAGGAAGTCTCGAGCGGGAGCCCTCCCCTACGGGGCCCGCAGGTCTAACACGTCCAACAGGTTGCACAGTTCCCACGGGCCCCACATGTTTCAAAGGTCCCACACGGCGCATGTTGGTACCTTCGCTTTTTGGCATCATCAGTCTCCTTACTACTAGGTGAGGGTGGGTCTGATTACATTAAGGAGATTATCCTATGGGTCCTACCGTCGGAGTAATTGTCTGCACGTCGTTGTCTTCGGTTTTAGAGCAAGATGAGTATGCGAAGCCCAGCGAGGGCCAACATTAGGATCCTGGGTCGGGAGTCTCTCCTGCTTCGCCTCCTCCTTGTTATTCTCCGCCTGCGTCTACCCTACCTCGCCCTATTATAATTGCACAATCAGAGTACCTTGATTGTCTTTCCCATCCAATTATAGCAGTGCGCGCGTGTGCTCCCTCCTCTATCGCGTCATGTTCCGCACGCGCAGTATTGAATCGCTTCGCTCATTCCGCTGGCCCATTTCGCATGACTGAGCCTCTTGGGGCCGCTGGGGGGCCTCTTCAACGTCGCTTGGGGGCCTCCTGAGGGCCTCTTGGGGGCTTTTGGGGCCTCTCAGGGGCCTCTTGAGGCCTCCTGGGGGCTGCTTAAGGCCGAGGGCTCGAAGTTTTGTTTTGTGTTCCCCCTTTGGGGCATCGCTTGGGGCCCTCTTGGGCCCCTCTTGGGCCGTCTTGGATGCCTCTGGGGCCGTCTTGGAGCCCTCTTGGGCCATCTTGGGGCCTTCTTGGGAGCTTCTTGGGCCCTCTTGGGGCGATCTTGGGGGCCTCTTGGGCCGTCTTGGGGCGTCGGGAAGCCGAAAAGATGGACACGCCAAAATCTGCCCAAAACCTAAGGAAAAGTAATGAATTTTGCCTCTTGGGGCCCTCTGGGGAGTGCTCTTGGAGGCCTCTTGGGGCGTCTGGGGGCCATCTTGGGCGTCTTGGAACGATCGTGTGGCATCTCGGAGCACTCTTGAACCATCTTGGAGGGCTCTTGGCGGCCTCGTGGCCCTTCTTGGGGCTCTCTGGAGGGCCACGGGGGCGGCGCCCAGGAGGAAAACCATCTCTGACCCGACCCTGCCGGGGATCGCCTGGGATACTTTTCGTCTGGGGACCCCCAGGGGCCGCCCCGCGCGCGCGAAGTAGAAGTATTATTTAGCAGTTACCGGAGATCTTAGCACGCCTCTGGCCCGTTGGGCCGGTGAATTTCAACAGTTGGAATGCTATTCTTGAATTTTGTGTGTGTATATATATATGTATATATGTTTATACATGTAAAGAGACAAGACTGCACTGGCGCTCCACGCCGTGCTCCTTGGTCCTTCGAGCTCCGCACCATTTGACAGTTCGCATTGGCCTTGGATTGTGGCTGGCTCCCCGGACTGCTCTTGGGTTGCGTCTGGCCTTGCCAGATGGCGGCCAGGACGCCAGAGGCCCTATGGGATAACCTCGATCCTCGAACTTCGAATCCGGATCCCTTGCTCTCCTCTCTGGACCCTTCATCTTTGAACCTCGAGCCTCGAGCGTCGAGCCACGATCTTCGGTGGCCCATGGGCGGCGGGGCCACGGACGTCCAAGGTCCACAGGTGCTCCGAGGGTCCCCGGACCCGTCGGCCCCCTCCCGGAGACCCGGCTCTCGTCGCAGGGCGCCTTCCAGTGGCCGTGTAACCCACAGGCGGCCTTCGCGCAGCAACCGAGGAGCAGCAGTCGTCTCGATTGCCTTCAGATGTTGGAGGTCCGGGCCTTCGTCCTCCCCACTCGGAGGTGGCCCCCCGGACCCGTCCAGAGGGGTGTGCTCCGATCGGAGCAGAGCTTCGACGCGTGCCCAGCCGTACGAGGGCGCCCTGGGAGGCCCGGGCGAGAGGCCGAAAACGCCCAGATACGCTGACGGCGGGCTCGTCTGGTCACGACCTGTGCGTCAGTGTCCGACACCGCGTGGATCGTTCAGCCCTGAGCGGTCGCCGCATTCCGATAGCGCAGATGGCTCAACACCGACCGACTCCTGAGCACTGGCGGCGTTCGATCTTGAACGCCCGCGCCGGGGTCGGCGACGCGAACTCACTGTAGGGGAGGAGTTACCTTTTTGGGGATCGGTTTTCACCCTGGGTCTGTTCTGGAGGGTTCGTGAGCCCAGAAGCGGCCCTCGGAGGCCGAAAGGTACGTGAATGAATGCCAAACAATGCGCCGAATTGTCAAGCAGTGTCGCAGAAAACCCAGCAGTGCCAGGCCGATCATGTCTTTTGACATAGTCAGCGAGCAGCAGCGCTCAGCTGAGAACCGTGCTGGAGCCGAGAAGTGGCGGCGGGTCGCAATTGCGCGCGGAAGTACGAAACTCTTGGGAAATGCATCGGCTCCCTGGTTCGCCACGGATTTCTCAGGAGCGAAAGAAGGACGTACACGTAAATGAATCCACATTGGCTTCGGGAGTTCGCATTGCGCGAACGTTCGTGTCACGCGGCTGGTCTCGCGGATTGGGGGGCCGTGTTCATGTACGTGGTTGAGCGTGTATGGCCTTCTGTGGGCTCCTTCATTTTCGGGAAATGTGGTTGCGAACCTGGGATTGGGGTTGGTTGGGTGTATTTTGCAGGGGGACCCTGTGTGGGCCGTTTTGGGACCCGTTTGGGCCCTCGTGGAGTTCTCTCGAGCCTAGGGCTGGACCTGAACGCTTTCTTGCTGGACTTCGGCTGTGTCTTGTTTTTCGTTTTGGCAGGGAGGTGCAGGAACACAGGTAGAGCAAAACGAAAAACAGAGCCGAACACAGAACGAGCAACAACGTTTAGGTCCAGCCCTGCTCGAGCCGTCTTGGGGAGCCTGGGCCCTCTTGTGGGGGCCTTTCGGGGACCATCTCGGGACCTCTTCGGGGGGCCTCATGTGGCCCTCTTGGGGGCCTCCTGTGGCCCTCTTGAGCCTCTCTCTTGGGAGCCTTTTGGGGCCTTCTGGGTGCTGTTTCCTCCTCGCCCTCCTCTTCGCCTTCGTCCTCCTCCCCTCGCCGTCCTCCCCCCTCGCCTCCGCCGCCGCCGCCGTCGTCGCTGGCGTCTTCATGTTTCGGAGCCGCGCCTTTGGCAGCGGAACTGGTTGTTTTTTAGCCAAGGCGCTTCTTACGCGCACGGATCTTCCTCCTTGGTCTCTGCAGGGCCGTCTTGGCGCTTTCTTGGGCCGTCCCGGGGCCTTCTCGGGCTGTCCAGATGCCCTCTTGGAGCGTCTTGGGCTATCTCGGGGCGATAACGGGGGTCTCCTGGGCCGACTTTAGACGCTGCTAAGATTCAAAGAGCGAATCTGTTGAACACTCACGTGTTCCTAAGGGAATCGGGCGATGCTTACCTCTTCTTGGGGGTCCTCTTGAGGGCATCTTGGGAGCCCCCTGGGCCGTCCTGAGGCCATCTTGGTCCTTCTCGGATCACTCTTGCTATCTTGGGTCTCTCTTGGGCCTCTCCGATCACCCCTCTGATCGCCTGGGGTCTGCTGACAAGGCCCGGCAAGGCGCCCCGGGAGACCTCTTCCAACGGTGTGTAGAGGGCCCAAAATTCTGGATCTTGGGGTGTTGTTTTGGGGAGGAGGGGGGGGGACGACGGGTTTTCCCACCCCTTCGGCTCGTAAACATACAGAAGGAGTGTTTTTGTCTATCGAACCTGACTTGGTGTTTTGGCACGATTAACGATTGTCAAGGCACGACAGTCTCGTGGATTTGCGGTGTTGAAGTCCAAGGAATGGCGTTCTGGCGCGATTCAGGGTCGTCAGGACGCAACAGTAACGTTGATACGCGGCGTGGAAGTCCCAGGAATAGTGCTTCGGCATGGTTGAAAACTTTCAGACGGTTTCCCCGCGGTGAAGTTATCCCTGTAGGGACCTATGAAGAGGGAATTTGGAGGGAGGGTTTATTGCAGCATCGTTGATGAATCTTGGGTTTGCACTGGTCCTCCTTCGTCTCATCCTTCTCCTCCTGTCTCCTCCCCTCTCCATCTTTTCTCACCTCTTCTCTCCTCCTCTCTCCTCCACCTCCTCGCTGGCGAGACGGCTCGATAGCGCTGGCGGCCGCAGCACGAGCGGCATGACACGGCTGGCCAGCACCCCCTGTTAGAGGGGCATGCCAGAGGTGGTGCCCGATGATGCGGCGCACCCCGACGGGCACTCGCAGAGCGAGGCGCGATCGGGCCGGGCCGTCATCCACAGAAGAAAGAATCGGGAGCCTTGAGACGGGGGTCAATGCAAATGGGAGTCAGCCAGGGCGCCCGATCTTGCAGGATCCTGCAGGGCCAGAGTCGCATTGACCCGGGTTTGGGTGCAGGATCCTGCAGGATCTTGCAGGATCTTTCGCATTGACCCGGGTTTGGGTGCAGGATCTTGCAGGATCTTGCCGGATTCTGCAAGGCCTGACTGACCCGGCTCTGGATTGACCCGGGCCAGAAGACCCCCGAAAGAAGAAAAGCGGCATGAACATAAATGTTTGACGGTCCGCGCGGAATTCTTGGATCTGCGCTGGACCCCCCTCCCTGGGGCGCGAAGCGCGCCAGGGGCGGCGCCAGAGGCGCCGCCAGGAGGATCCAGCGCCGATCTGAGAAGTCTGCGCGGACTGTCAACAATTTATGTTTATGCCCTTTTTCCAGGACCCACCGCAGGCTGTATTTTTTTGTCATGGGGGTTGATCGGATTATTGTCTCGGCGGTGGGTTGCAGGGTGCGTCAAATCTCGCGGTAATGAAACGTCGCGTGTGCAGCGTCATTTGGGCACGCGGTTGCATGCGCAGAAAAGAACACATTCACGTGGTGTATATTTCGGTGTGGTGTATAAAGTTTCCGGGGTGATCCATCGCTTCTATACACCACTACCGTGCTGCCATAGGGTGCCCGGGAGTAATTGTTCGCGACCAGATGCGGCCGCCATTTGCGCGTATGACCACGTGGCAAATACTTATGCTTGGAGGGGGCAGGCAGTGACACCCCTGTCAGGGCGGTCGCGCGCAGGTTTTTTTCTGTTCCTATGGCCGCCTGGTGGTGGTGTATATTTTTGGGCTCCGCACTTTCTTGTTTCCCATCCAGAGGGAAGGCGTCCCACCAGCGCCGCCAGACCATGTCCACATCCACCGATTCGGAGTTGTGCTACGGGCTCTGGAGGACCCCATCGAGTAGTGGTGGATCGGGATATCTGAGCGTCCCTGATGGCGGGAACGCATCCGCACCCTTCGCCGCCCAGGGATCCAGGACATGACTCCAGCAGCTGTGGATATGAATATCTCCTGACGTTGCAGTGCCGACACCGATGCCGGTGCCCTTGCCTCGTATTATGATGTTCCGACTTACTTTAGTCTTGATCGCCAGAAGGAATTTCGAGCGCCAGGAAGGTACCCAAATTGGGGGGTTCTCACGTGTCGGGCCTTGGGAGGCGACACTTCGCTAGCGTGTCGGGCAGACACTGTTTCGATACTTTTCTGGGTGTTCGAAATTCTTTCTGGGATGTGGTCCTAAAGTACGATGGGAACAGCATAAGCCTCGTACCCGCTAAAGTTGGGCCGCGTTCGGGGACCTCGTCGCCACGGCTGGACTCGTCACGGAATCCTGGCCAGACCGCACCTCGGAGAGGTCCAGGGAGTAGCGGTGCCGGTATCGAAGACGCTTCCGGCGAGTCACCGCCGCCCCTTTTTTCTCGAAGCGCCTACGCGAACAGTGTAGAGGATCCTTCTGGGGCCGTTTTGGGGCTGTGTTGGGGCTCTTTCCAATCCTTTTGGGGGGCCTCCTGGGGCTCTCTTGGGCCATGTTGTCGCTCTCTTGGGCCATCTTGGGGCTCTCTTGGACCGTCCAGTGCCATCGGAGGCCATCTTGAGGGCCTCTCTGGGCTGATGTGCGGCTTTCCTGGGACCCTCCAGGGCCGGCTGGGAGGTTTCTTTGGCTGCCTTGAGGTCCTCGTGAGGCAGCCCTGTGGGCCCTGGAAACCCATCTTGGGGCGCTCTTGGAGACCTCTGCCGTTCTGGAGGCCTCTTGGTTGTCCTAATGCCGAAAAGGCGAGAATGCGAACATTTTTCAAAAATTAGCCTGGCGAAGGATCCAACCATATGCAGCTGCGAGCGCCGCAATTGTGCATATCGTCTTCGGTGGCGCTCCCTGTGGGGCCACGAACCATGTGAGGGGTGTGCCGAAATGTGTGGCGAGGTACACATCACGAACGACGACGATAGGTATGAGTACGAGAGACTGAGCGCGGGTGAGTCTGAGCGCGAGTGAGACGCCCTTCTGAATCTCAACGACCACGTGCACCCTCTGAATCCCAACAACCACGTACCCCTGGCGGTTGCTGAACGCTGGGACCTTAGGTGTTCCCCATGGGGCCACGAAGCGTGTGAGAGGTGTGCCGAAACGGGGCGGCGGTGCCATGCGAACCCTCCCATTGGGGCCTTCGGTGGAGTTCCGTATGGGGCCACGAAGCGTGTGAGAGGTGTGCCGAGATGGGGCGGCGGTGCCATGCGAAACCTCCACTGGGGCCTTCGGTGGTGCTCCCTATGGGGCCACGAAACGTGTGAGGGGTGTCTCGAAATTGGGTGGCGGTGCCATGCGAGCCCTCCCACTGGGGCCTTCGGTGGAGCTCCCTATGGGGCCACGAAGCGTGTGAGACGTGTGCCGAAATGGGGCGGCGGTGCATGCGGACCCTCCCACTGGGGCTCTCGGTGGAGCTCCCTTTGGGGCCACGAAACGTGTGAGGGGTGTGCCGGAATAGGGCGGGAGGCGAAGCTGCGTGGGCGCGGGAGAGGAATGACGCCGCCGTGACTAGGGGCTGTGGAGCTGGTTGTCCGCCCCCCCCCCCACACCGGCGCGTGGTGGCCAGGGGTGTCCCGTCGGTGGCGTGTCGGTGTCCCTTCGGTGTCCCGTCGGTGTCCCGTCGGTGTCCCGTCGGTGGCGCGGTGGTGTCCCGTCGGTGGCGCGGGGTGTCCCGTCGGTGGCGCGGGGTGTCCAGTCGGTGGCGCGGCGGTGAGATCGATAGTGAGACCGATAGTGAGATCGATTGTGAGACTTGTTGTGAGATCGATAGTGAGATCTGTTGTGAGATCGATTGTGAGATCGATTGTGTGATTGATCGTAAGATCTGTTGTGATAATCGATGGTGAGATTTTTCGTGAGATCTACAGTGGGATCGACAGTGAGGTCGATGCTGAGATCGATTGTGAAATCGATAGTGAGTTCGATTGTGAGACCGATCGTGAGATCGATTATGAGATCGATCGTGAGACCGATCGTGAGAGCTGTTGTGAGGTCGACAGTGAGACCGAACGTGAGATCGATCGTGAGTTCGATTGTCAGATCGACGGTGAGATATATTGGGAGATCGATCGTGAGATCTGTTGTGAGATCGATCGTGAGATTGCTTGTGAGATAGATCGTGAGTTCGATTGTCGAATCGATACTGAGATCGATCGTGAGATCTGTTGTGAGGGCGATCGTGAGATCGATTGTGAGATAGATAGTGAGATCGGTTGTGAGATCGAGAGCTTGATCGATGTGCGATCGACTGAATGACACGTTAGTTCTTCCTACCCCCCTCGAACTTCCATATCACCCGAAGGGTTGCCGTATAGGTACTAAAGGTCCGTTGGCCCTTGGGATGCCTTGATGCTATCTTGGGTCACCGGGATGACATCGTTGGCGTCCTGCAGCCGCCTGGGGCCGTCGTGGAGGCCACGAGAGGTCATTTGGTCCGACTTCGAGGCCGCCTTGGCCGTCTTGGAGGCCATGTGTAGGGAACGAAGAATGACATAAACATAAAAACTTGGAGGTCCGCGCGGACCTCCGAGTTTTTATGTTTATGTCATTATTCGTTCCCCTAGTGTGGGGCCACCTCGGCCGTCTTGCCTTGGAGGCCCTCTGGGAGCCACTTTGGACGGCGAAGCCCACGGAGCCCGCTTCTTCCGGCGGCCCGGACGGGTCGGGCCGAGTCACCACCGCTCGTCGGGGCTCGGGCTTGGCTCGGGCCCTCTTCAACCTGCGGGGGCCCGCAAACGAACGGTGCGGCGACCACGCTGGTGTGGTAAGCCAGCTTTTCCAGTTTTCGTTGGCTCTTGGGGTTCTGCCTCGGGATGCATTCCTCAATATCGTTTAACCGACCCCCATCCCCAGCCCCATCCCTATGCAGACCCCCACCATCTCAGTGCCCCAGACGGGGATATACCCTTCGGAACCCACAGGAAACAGCCTATATCCCCATCTGTGGGGTTAAATCGGCCTGTGGGGCCCAGGCCACGCCCATGGGGACGGGTTGATTAAACGATGCTGCTCAATTCCAGCAGCTGCGCCTCGGCGCGAGCGTTCTGGGGGCGTGCAGATAGTCCCGAACGGCCGCCGGAGACTCGATTTCTGGCCCAGAAGCCAGACTTTCCGTTGCCTGTTTGGCTCACGCTATTTTGGCTCAAGCTCTGCTCAGTTGTCGTGCGAGGTCGTGTGTTTTTGGTACAGCCCTACCTTCGACGCCATGCGGCGACCTCGCGTGGCGGAGAATTCAAAATTGGATTTCTTAGAAACTGATGCAGAGAAAAACCCCAATCAGTGGATGGTTTGAGAATTCGTAATTTTGATGTTGAGATCGAATGTGAGATCGGTCATGAGATCAAGACCATGAGACCGATAGTGAAGTCGATTCAGTGAGATCGATAGTGAATTCGATTGTGATATCCCCTCGTGCGATCCATAGTGAGATCGATTGTGAGATCGATCGTGAGATCGACTGTGATATCTATAGTGCAATCGATGGAGAGGTGGGTAATGAGATCGATGGTGAGACCGATCGATATGGAGATCGACCAAGAACCCGGGAACCCCGCCGCCCTCTGAAATCGTCCCGGAACCAGCAACAGTGAATCCGGGAACCCGGAATCGGGAACCCGGGAACCCGGCCGCTTACCGAAATCGGCCCGGAAGTTTCGCCAAATTTTTCAATATCGGGAACCCGCCGCCCACTGAACTCGTCCCAGAACCAGCAACCGGAAATCCGGGAACCCGGAACCGAGAACCCGCGGGAGCCCGGCCGCTTACCGAAATCGACCCGGAAGTTTCGCCAAAATTTTCAATATCCGCTAGGACCCTTTCAGTGCAAGCACTGATTGGGGAATAAATTATGGACAGTGATAAGCATGCTGGAGATAACCATTGGATATCACGTGCATGCAAACGCAGTTGGATAGTATCGCACCCCCAAACCTAGCCATACAGGGCAGATTCGGAGCAGATCGTTGCACGTAGCGAGTGGGAAACCATTCCAGAAATGCCCGTGGAGATTCGCAGCGGGTTTTTGGGTGAGTTAGGCGGCGAAGCATGTACGTAGCACCCCGCAGATGCGGATAAGAGTGAGGGGGCGGTGGGGACGTCGACAGTTTGCGAGACTCTGGAGAAGCCCGCCGCAGGCGCCAAAGTTTCACACATTGAAAAAGGAGAAGGTTCAGTTCGTGGACGTCAAGGGAATTGGCAAGCCGACGACCTTCAACAGCGAGATGATGACATGGAAGAGCTGGTCCTTCAAGCTGGGCAACTTCCTAGAGGGCTCGGCGACCAGAATCAAGACAGCACTGGACTACGTGCATGACCAAGAGGAGGCACTCAAAGACGAGGGCCGCGACGAGATCGCGGGCCACCTGGAGGACGCCGTCGACACGAGAGTCGCGTGCAGACTGTTGTACGCGGTGCTGGCTCACTTGTGCGAAGGAGAATCGTTAGACCTGGTGCAGGCGACGCCGGGCGACGACGGTTTCGAGGCGCGCGGGGCCATCTCGCGCCGGTTCGACCCACGGCGCGGGGCGCAAGACGAATATCCCGGGCGCGCTCATCCAGCCGAGCGCGTTCGACGAGAAGGATCTCAACGGCCAGATCGCCAGGTGTGGGGGGGGGCGCCTGCGAGTCTACGAGCGCAGGGCGAACCATCCCATGCAGGGGGGCGTGAAAGCATCGGTGTTGCTCAGCATAACGAAGGGGGTGCTTAGAGATCACCTGGTGCTGAATGCGAGCGAGCTGAAGACGTGCGTGACCGTGCGCGAGGATATCCAGAGCTACCTCGAGAGCATGCAGAACGAAAGACCGGCGCCGATGCACGTTGGGGCGCTGGGCCCGGGCAAGGGAGGCGCGAATATCGTCTGCCACAATTCCGGCAGGAAGGGCAGCGCGGAGAAGGACTGCTAGCATCCAGGCGGGGGCGCCTGCCAATCCAACGAAAACGGCAGGCCGAAGGGCGGCGCGGGCAGTGGCAGGGCAAGGGCGGCGAGAGCGGCAAGAACCCCAAGGGCGGTGGCAAGATCCCCATGTGCGGCAAGACCGCGCAGTTCAACCTGACCGGTCCACCACCGGCTGCCCATTACATTAAGGTTTATTATTGTGGTGGGTATGTTTGTTGCCACTCCACCTGGACAATTTGCTAGGGCAGGTTGTGCGGTGGTGTTTTTGCTTTGCGATGCTATGCCATGCGATGCTGCGCTGTGATGTGCTATACGATTCTATGCGATGCCATGCTTTGTTGCTATGCGGTGCTATGGCAGACGATGCTATGCGGTGTTATGCGACGATGTGCTCTGGTATGTCATGATATCCCATGCTATACCTTGCTGCGCCATGCGATGCGACGCGATTGTATGGGATGCTGTTCCATGCCAGGGTATGCGATGCGATGTTTTCATATGACCTGCCATGCTATGACCAGCTCATTTATGACATGTCATGGCATGCTATGCCTTGCCGTGACATGCGATGTATTGGTATGAATTGCTGTGCTATGCGATATCACGCTCTCATTTGCAACGCTATGATTCGATCTGCTGCGATATGTGGTACCAGCTGATGTTATGCCGTGCTGTGCAACACAATGCAATGCTATGTTCTGCTGTGTTCTGTCACGCGATGCTTGGCAATGCGATGCAGAGCGATGCTGCGCTATAGTTCCAGTTGGTCCCTCCCACAACCTCCCTATCACCCGAAGAGTGGTCGTGTAGGTTGGCCGTTCCCAAATTAAGTCAAACCACCCTTGCCCCTCGTTCCACATGTTATCCGAGCCTGAATGTCAGTAGCCGCTTGGCTCAAAACGGGTGGCTCAACGCACCTGGGGAAAACAGTGTCAGGGGGATCTACTGCGCGGGATGGTGTTGGTTGCGCCGCCGCTTCGTTTTGGGCCCCATTCACTGGCGGGGAAGCAGGCGAAACCTAGGCGCGCTCAGGGGAGGCCGAAGCCGACGGCCATGCGGGCGACCCAGAAGAAGGCCGAGGCGCAGAAGACATTTCAACATGTTTTACGCTCCCCGCCGCAAAAGCTGAGTCCATCGAGAACGTCGTCGAGGCCTCTCCCACGGAGGCCGCGGTCATGCGCGGCGGTCAAAGCGGCGAAGAGGTCACAAGCTTTGAAAATGACGTCCCCACCGCTGGCGCGAAAGGTTCCCTCGATGGGGAAAGGTTTCGCAGACTCTGTCGCGAAAGCGCCCCCTTTCGGATGATATGCTCCAGGTGTTTGACGGGGTCATTTCAGAGGCGCATCATCTGGAAAGCCATGCGGGTTGCAAGGGTTTCTGCATCCGGTGTGATTTGCAGAAGCGACCTAAGGCCTACGAGGCGTGTACCCTCTACGAGGGCCGGTCGTGGTTGTCACGAGGCGTTAGCCGCGGAATATGGGGCCTGGGGTGCAGGATCTGCGCTGAGTTTTCGGCTTCTGGCAGCCAGTGTGACGGCGCCAGGTTTTCCAAGTTTGCCAAGTTCCAGATTCGCCCGAAGACTGGCTTCAACGCCAGGATGCTCATACAGCGACATAGCACTTCCGAGTCGCACCGCGTGGCTCGCGGGATAAAAAAGAGAAAGATTTCCGACGTGGTTGCTCAGCCGACTGTGCCGCAGCCTCTGGCGTGCCCGACCGTTTGGCCAACTGAGAAGCCATGCGAGCTCCTGGCGACCGAGTCTGATACTGGGCTGACCAAGGGAAACGCACCGTCCCCATCGGAGTGGAAAGACGCGTGGGCGGTGCTATCAGAAGGAGTTTCGCTCCGGAAGGCCGCTCGCATCTGCGATAAGAGCAGGCGCGCGCCTGGCGCGCCTGGCTCGGTGGCGAACAGAGCACGGAAACGCCATCGCCGACAACTCCAAGTGATGGCGGAGGTCTTGAGGAAGAGGATCCGCCAAGTGCTGCGCCAGGCGACTTCCATATCTTTGGCGATCGATGAGTCGAAGTATCGGAAAGTCGCCCGGTTTCGCGCCGACCTTCCTGCTGCGCAACATAGCGGTCAGGGCTTCCACTTGGGCAACGTTGGTGCGTCAGGATTCTGCGTCTCGGGCGTGTTGGGCCTCCTCGACTGCTCGAAGAAACACGCGTCCGACTTCGAGGAGGACCACGCTGTTACTGCGGTTAAGCAGCTTGATGCATTTCTGACAAAATTCTGCACGCCGCTCGGCGCAATTCATGGTCGCAGGGGGGCGCAGCCTCTGGCGTGCGATGAGGAACTGAAAGCGCACGTGCTGCGAACAGTCACCAGTTTCTCTGCTGATGGCGCGTCCAAGGAGCGGCGTTCAGTCTTCCTCGCTGCTCGCGAACTGTTCCCCAACTTGTTAATCGTGATTCGCGATCCAGCACACGCCATACGCATTGCTGTCAAATCGATGCATCGCGACGACGTGTTTGGGGAGGTCTGGAGAGAGCTGTTCGATGATCGGCATGCGTTGGTTCCGGGCCTAATGCGTTCTAACAAGCTGCACAACCTTCTGGTGGCAATCCAGGAGGACAACGTGCACGCAGTGGCAGTGCCTGGATTGCCTGGAGCACCCCAGCCCCTGGCGGGAATCGTGCGGAATTTGGCGTTCGCCAAGCAACGCTTCGACTCGACGGCGGCCCCAGTGTTGAAAATCGCTCTCTTGCTCGTGCCGGTGGTAACCTTGCTAGCGTACATCGCGTCGGACCGTCGCCACGACCGGGAGCAACGCGATCGGGCGGGTGCCTTGTTGCGGAAATTCGATACTAAGTTCTGTATGGCCGTTGGTGTGTCCGCGGACTGGGGGATCATATGCAACTGGTTCTTGCGACTTTTCGACGTCGCCAGCCACGACATTGCAAAGTCGCGTTCCGAGATCGATTGCATGGTTGAGACGCTGGATGCTGTCTTCACGGAAGGGCGGGTCTTCCAGTCGGTCCTCCGGGCACCTCCCGTCGCAGCCGCAGCCTCTGGCGCGACCGCCCCAGCTTCCGAGGAGCCGCTACCGCGGCTCCGTGTCCGAGCGGAAGGACACGAGGCTGGCTTCATCACAGAGACGGTCATGCGAGATCTTCGCCGCAGGTATGTGTTCTACGCAGACGGAGACCCCGTGATGCCATGGGGGGAACCAGCAGCGGCGCACAAGGAGGAGCTCCTCCACCGATTGCAGAACGTGGCGAGCTTGACAAAAGAGCGCTTGCTCGCGGACTTCCCGCGGACTGATGTCCGCTCGGCGCTGGCCATGTTTGACAGGCGTCTCGTGCAGAAAGGCTTCGGCCCAGTGCCCGATGTGGAGATGCGGCGTTTCCTTCTGCGCGGCGTTCGCCAGCTGGCGGGCCTCCTCGGCTGCGACGAGCAGGCAACGTTATTGCAGTATAACGGCGTGCTTCCCTACATGCTCCAACAGATGGAGCCATCCCAGCCACTGGCGGGGGCAACTAATCAGCAAGCGTGGGCTCGCATTCTCGACGATGACGTTTGGGAGGCGGCTTGCCCGAACCGGCTCCGTGGGGCCTCTCGCATGCTCTGCCGCCTCGTGCGTTTCTACATTTCGATTGAAGACGGGGAGTGCACCGTCGAACGCGACTGAGCCCGATTTCGGGATCAACTGGTAGAGCACCGCATTGATGAGATTGCATTTCACGACGACTGCTTGATCCTGAAGTTGAACGGGCCGAAGACGGCATCATAATTCGACGAAGGCGCGGCTCGCCCTGGACTGGGGTTGACGTCCTTCTCCAGGGAATGCGCCAGCCTCTGGCGGGAACTGTTCGGCCAACGGCATGGGCATTACAATCCTCATGCTACTGCGGCGGCCAAGCTAAAAAGGAAGAGCGCGCCCGGGCTGGTTCGCGGACGTTGTCGGGCCGTCCTTGGGGCCGCCCGCCTGGCCGTGACTGCTGCGCGTCTTCGACGGGCGCGGGGCCCGTCGACCGCGGTGCATTCCGGCGCAGGCACTGAGGGGGGCGCTTTGTGGAACGTCGACATGGGTAAGTTCCAGGCGCGCAGCCGCAATAATATACCAGGCGTCCAGCAGACGCGGGCGCGTCCAGGGGCGCCTTTCGTGAAACCGCCCGGCGTCGACCTTGCCCCGAGACGAGGTTCGACGACGCAGCCTCTGGCGCGGCCCTCGCCGTACAGCAAGGTAGCAAGCCTCGGCGGTGCGACAGACACGTGCCCTGCGAGAGGTTGCGCTACGGTCGCTGGCAGACACCGTTGCGCAGAAGCAGACCTCGTCGTCGTTCCAGACTTGGCGTTTCTCCACGACGTGGACGCGCTGGCAGCAAGCGTGGATCTGGCCGTCTCTTTCTTTTACATCGCCTCGCTTGGCCTGGACGTCGTTACGAAGACGCACCTGGTCGCAGCCCAGGGCCACCCAGACAGAATTCCACTCGACCATCGCACGCGCCACGTTCCAGCAAACGAGCGCCAGGAGGTTCTCTATCTCGGGCTAGGCCTCGTCGCGGAGCATCCAGATGTGCGGGCGGCAGTTCGGCGCGTGGCCCGCAGAGCGGGATCGAAGCTCGCAGTGTCGCAAGCGGCCCCCCCAGCCGCTGGCGGGGCGTGTTTCTCGTCTCTGCGCGACGTTGTCGCGTGGGCGTCTGCAGCGAGGAAAGTGAGAGTTGAGTTCGGGCCAAAGGCAGTGGCTGTGGATGGAATTCCACTGCGCGCCTGAAGAGCAACAAATCGACGCTTCGCACATCTCTGCCAGCCCATCCAGAAACGATGCCCAGGCGAGTCGCCATGATCAATGATATGCTGGAGCACGCAGTGCAACAGAGGTCGCTTGGGGGGAACCGTCGAACCGAAGGTTTGGATCAGCCTAGGCAAACCCAGGCGCGAGACGCGCATTCTTTCGCTGCCATGTCGAATGAAGGGGAGGGTCACGCGGGGAACAGGCATCAGGATGAGGACGGAAAAGGAAGAGGAGGAATATGATGAGGAGTAGAAAAAGTCGGGATGACGAGGACAAGAATTGATGTTCGCGTAGGACCATCCTGGAGCTCTTTCGGAGCCCTCCCAGGGCTTGCTCGGAATTTTTGTGGGCGGTCTGGGATGCCTTTGGGGCTCATTTGGAGGACCTCGAAACTTTCTTCGAATCCTCCGGGGGCGGCTTGGGGCCATCTTGTAGATTTTCTCCCCATCTGGGTTCATCGAAGTCGCTTTTTTTTGAGGCCGACTCAGGGCTGCAAATCAGACCACCCATAAGTAGACTTGGCCCCGTTCAAAAGCATACCTGACCCCACCCAAAAGTAATTCATACCACCTGTAAGTCGAACAGATCCCGTTCAAAAGTAGACCAGACCCCGCCCACAAGTAATTCAGACCACCCATAAGCAGACCAGACCCCGTCCAAAAGTAGACCAGACCCCGCCCAAAATGAGATCAGACCATCCACAAGGAGACCAGATCCCCTCCAAAAGTAGACCAGACCCCGCCCAAAAGTAAGTCAGACCACCTTAAAGTGAACCAGACCCCGCCTGCAAGTAGACCAGACCCCGCCCAAAAGTATATCAGACCACCCACATGGAGACCAGACACAGCCCAAAAGTAGATCAGATCCCGTCCAAAAGTAGACCAGACCCCTCCCGAAAGCAGACCAGACCACCCGCATGGAGACCAGGCCCTGCCCAAAAGTAGATCAGACCCTGCTCAAAAGTAGACCAGACCACCCAACATTGGACCCGACCCCGTCCAAAAGTAGATCAGACCCCGCCCAAGAGCACATCAGACCACCCATAAGTAGACCAGACCCTGCCCAAAAGTAGATCAGACCACCCATAAGGAGACCAGACCCCGTCCAAAAGTAGATCAGACCCCGCCCAAAAGTAGATCAGACCACCAAGAAGGAGACCAGACCCCGTCCAAAAGTAGACCAGACCCGTCCAAAAGTAGATCAGACCATCCACAAGGAGACCGGACCCCGCCCAAAAGTAGACCAGACCCCGCCCAAAAGTAGATCAGACCACCCACACGTAGACCAGGCCCCGCCCAAAAGTAGATCAGACCCCGCCCAAAAGTATATCAGACCACCAACAAGGAGAGCAGACTCCGTCCAAAAGTAGATCAGACTCCGCCCAAAAGTAGATCAGACCACCCATAAGCAGACCGGACCCCGTCCAAAAGTAGACCAGGCCCGCCCACAAGTAGACCAGATCACCCACACGGACAACAGACCCCACCCAGAAGTAGGTCAGACCCCGCTCAAAAGTAGATCAGACCACCCACAAGGAGACCAGACCCCGTCCAAAAGTAGACCAGACCCCAAAAGTATGAATGAGACCTCCACCCAGCGCAGTTGATCGGTTCAAGGACTGAGTGCTGGCAACGAGGCGCGCGCCCGACTCTTCTTGCGTCTCTCCGTGTGCTCGCGCCCATGGCGTCTCAGAAGGGAGCTGCTCCCGTGGCGAAAAAGCCGCGCGCGGCACAGCAGCCTGCAGCGCCGCCTGCAGCGTCGCCCTCGCCGCCCGCGCCATAGGCCGTCGCGGAGCTGCTCGAGATGGATTCGGCCCAGAGCCAGGCGGGGCATCTGTTCAATTGGGCAAAGGGGACGAAGGAGTACGTCGACTATGCTCTCCTCAAGTTCCTGTCTGAGAAGCAAGCACTGGTGTCCTTCAAAGTGCCGGCCTCCGTCATGCTCATCCCTCCTCTGCAAATTTCTGCCGCAGCCTCTGGCGCGCACCTGACATCGTTTCGGGAGGTCATGCAGTACGACAACTTGCAGTTGAGCTTCTCCAAGACGGGGCAGTACGAGGCTGCAGGGACGGTATGGATGCTTGACCCGCTCCCCGCCGACACGTCGGACACCGTCTCTATCAGCCAGCTCGATGCCGCCATGGCGAACTGGAGTGAGGAGAGGCTCTTGCTGTCGTCCGACCACCCGCCGTCGCGGCGCTACTCGTTCGACGTACCGCTCCCAGCGCGAGTTGTCAACACCCAGGTGGCCCAGCGCATGGCCCAAGGCGAATCCACTGTTCCCATGGCAACGGCAGCGCCCATGCTGGCGGGGCATGCGCTTGTGATGGCGTGGTATGGCGCCATGGCGGAGGCATTGTCCGCCGGCAACAGTGATCGCGCATTCAAGCTGTTTGAGGCAGCTTTGTCTGTGCCAATCAGGCTGCGTCTCAGCCCCGACCCTGACGCCTGCCAGCTGGCGTCGCTGCTGTTCTCTGAGAACGTATTCTCTGCTTGCGCAGCCTCTGGCGCGGATTCTTTTTGGAAGGTGGCTGAAAAGGTGAGTCGCCTGACCAAGTACCAGAAGGCTTTGGCCGAGAACCTTTCCATTCCGAAATTGACCGGCGTCCTCAAGTGCTACGGGGTCACGTTCAAGGGCAACGCGCTGACCGACTCACGCGCAAAGGCTTTGAAAAGCCTGACGCCTTTCGTCGGGAATCAAGCTTGCGCCGCGGCCCACTCTTTGGCGGAGGCTTTCTGCCCCGAGCTGCGCGAACCCACGCTGTTGATGCGGCTGGCGCAGCTCTGCGAAGGAAGGGCGGCGCCCCCCCGGGCAGACAAGGACGCGGTCGCCTGCGACTCGATGGCGTTCATCTTGGACTGCTTGCGCGTTGCCCGGCTGACTGGCGAGGCCCCCAGGGCGGAGACGCTGTCTTTGAGCAAGGTCACGGGGCAAGAGAAGAAGACCCCCGCGATGGCGCACGTGCTATTGAAGAAACATGATGTCATCGACTACATTATGCACGAGGCGGCGATGATCGACAAAGAAATGGCGACTACAGTATCCGCGTTTCGCTCGCCGCTTTCCATCGTGAAGCGCTTCTCAGCCTCTGGCGAGAAAAGCTCAGCTGCTGCATTTCGGCGAGAGGGGACCTCCGATACCAGTGGGTTGGAAAACACGTTCGCTGTCCCTGTGGCCGAATGCCGCGACCAGCAAGGCCGAGATGCGAAGACGCAGGCGTTGATCGACTTCACGTGGGCGGTCTGGGCTGGCCACTTCGACGAGGAGCTCAAGGAGCTGGCCGCCCAGGACCTGCAGGGAGGTGCAGCCGCCTTTCTGTGGCGCCGGTACTTCACCGAAAGCACCAAGGAGATGGGTGTCAAGTACCGCGCGCTGACCGCTGCTTGCTCTGCGGGCCCCATTTCAGCTGGCACTGCTGAGGGCACAGCCTCTGGCGTGGTCATGGGTGCGTCGGAGCTCGAGGAGGCCGACCAGGAGGACCTCCAGAAAACCAAGGACTTGCTCTTCTCTCTTCGCAGGAAGACTGTTTCGTTCGTGGCGCTGCCGTCGGTCGGCGGAGCCACTGGCGCGGAACACAGCGCCGCCCAGTTGCAGAAATTGTGGGGGGAGATGCGTCTCGGACATAGGTGCGCCAAGAAAAAGCAAGACGTTCGTGCGTTCGTGGTGTCGGCCGACCTGTTCGCCCCAAACGTGAGCAAGACCGGGGTGGCGGCGAGCTTGGGCGACCCCGTCGCTGTGGATGCGGACCGTTTCGGGCGCGTGCTTGATTTCGTCTCGCAGAAGCGTTCGGTTCACGATGTCGTCATTTTCCTCGATGGTCGGAGCCGGTCGTGCCGCAAGCTGATCGAGGAGAAAGAGGAGAGTCTCGCAGCCTCTGGCGCGCACGCTGTGACTGAGTGTTGGTGCGTGTATGTGCAGCCGAGCAAGGAACAGGACCCCAGAGTCCCGGGAAGAATGACTTCTTTTGCGTGCAACAACAAGGAAGTCGCCATCTGCTCCATCCCGAAAAGGGGCGCCATGAAGGTAGTGCAGCGCGCGGAGTTCAACTTGTGCGGCGAGACAACGAGTTCTGCGACGACGTACACGGGCGTGCCCATGCGGCTTTACAGCGAGCTGCCGCGGATGACCTACGAGACGAAGGCCTCGATCCTGGGAAACGCAGCCGCTGGCGCGGTGAGAGGGGAGCGCGCAGAAATACATCGACGCGAACGGGCACCCCTTCTCGCACTTGGAGGTGAAGCCATTGAGCTTTTGGCAACGGATTTGCGAGCACCACCACATCACGCACATCGTTGACTTCACGGCGGGGTCTGGCGCGTTGGCAATCGCAGCCTCTGGCGCGATGGAGTGCGAGGGCGTGGCGGTCAACGAGGTGCGCCGGGAGTGGCTCGACGCGACCTTGGACCGATGCGCGTTGTACATGGCGGGGCGTGACAATAATTTCGCCCAGAAGCTCGGCGGCGACGGCGGTTTCGTTGAGAAGGTAGAGAAGTATTTCGCGGGAACGATGATGGAGGTGCGGCGCTTGCTCGAACCAATCGCGGACGAGGAGGGCGGGGATGGGGAGAGCTCAGACCCATCGGAGGAGTAGATCGCAGGCGCGCGATCGCGGGCGGGAAAACGACGCAGCCTCTGGCGCGCCGCCTCCGCGGGCTGGCCCTGACACGGTGCCGAAATGTTGTGATCGTCGCGACTTCAGTGCGTGAGCAGTTTTGGGGGGTGACGCCTCTGGCGCGCGAGGAAGCGTGCAAGACCTTCCAGCGCGGCGAAGTTTTGATGGGTAGACCCGTTTCCTGCCCGGAGGGGCAACTTCAGACGCGCCTTTGGACGCGCGCGGCGCTGTTGCGCAAGAGAGGAAATGTTCCGACCCCGCACAGACGCGAGCCCATCCATTCGGCGCCGAAGGCCTTGCCGCCCAGAAGTAGGCCAGACGTCGCCTAGAAGTAAGCCAGACCGCCCGGCAGACCAGGCCAAACCACCCATACGTAGACCAGACCCTGTGCACCAGTAGGGCAGACCCGCCCAAAATTACACCAGACCAATCAAAAGTAGACCAGACCCCGCCCAAAAGTAGATCAGACCCCGCACAAAAGTAGATCAGACCACCCACAAGGAGACCAGACTCCGTCCAAAAGTATATCAGACCCCGCCCAAAAGTAGATCATACCGCCCATAAGGAGACCAGACCCCGCCCAAAAGTAGATCAGACCACCCACAAGGAGACCAGATTCCTTCCAAAAGTATATCAGACCCGCCCAAACGTAGACCAGACCACCCACAAGGACATCAGACCCCGTCCAAAAGTAGATCAGACCCCGCCCAAAAGGAGATCAGACCCAGCACAAAAGTAGATCAGACCGCCCATAAGGAGACCGGACCCCGCCCAAAAGTAGATCAGACCCCGCCCAAACGTAGATGAGACCACCCACAAGGAGACCCAACCCCGCCCGAAGGTAGGCCAGACCCGTCCAAAAGTAAATCATAAAACCCATAACTAGACCAGACCCAGTCCACAAGTAGAGCAAACCCGCCCAAAAGTAGACCAGACCACCCAGAAGTAGACCAGACTCCGCCCAAAAGTAGATCAGACCCCGCCCAAAAGTAGATCAGACCGCCCACAAGGAGACCAGACCCCGTCCGCAAGTAGAGCAGACCCGCCCAACAGTAGACCAGCCTCCGCCCCAAAGTACACCAGACCCCGCCCAAAAGTAGATCAGACTCCGCCCACAAGTAGATCAGACCACCCACAAGGACACCAGACCCCGCCCAAAAGTAGATCAGACCCCGCACAGTGGAAACCAAAGAAGCCAACCGGGCCGTTTCTGGAAACGAGAAAAAAGAAAACCAGGCCGTTTCTGGAAACGAGGAAAGAAAACCGGGCCGTTTCTGGAAACGGGAAAAGAAAACCGGGCCGTTTCTGGAAACGGGGTAAGAAAAATTGCCGTTTCTGCAACCGAGGGAAGACAACCGGGCCGTTTCTGGAAACGACGGAACAAAACTTGTGGTACCCTCACAAAGAAAGAAAACGTGTTGGGAATCCGAACATGTTTTCTTTCCTCGGTTGCGCAACCGAGGGAAGAAAACATGTTCCCTCGGTTGCGCAGCCGAGGGAAGAAAATGAGATCATTCCGAATGGCAAGCTTTCCTCCTTCGTTTCCAGAAACGGCTTCGTTTTCTTCCGTCGGTTTCAGAAACGGCCGGTTTTCTTTCTTCGTTTCCAGAAACGGCCCGGTTTTCTTCCCTCGTTTTCAGAAACGGCCTTTTTTCTTTCCTCGTTTCCAGAAACGGCCCGGTTTTCTTGTCTCGTTTCCAGAAACGGCCCGGTTTTCCTTCCTCGTTTCCAGAAACGGCCTGGTTTTCTTTTCTCATTTCCAGAAACGGCCCGGCTGTCTTCAGAAACGGCCTAGTTTTCTTCCTGGGCGGGGTCTGACATACTTTGGGCGGGGTTTGGTCTACTTGTGTGTGGTCAGGTATACTTTTGGGCGGGCCTGCTCTACTTGTGGACAGGGTCTGGTCTACTAGTGGGTGTTCTGATCTACTTTTGGGCGGGGTCTGCTTTTCTTGTGACGGGGTCTGGTCTCCTTGTCGGTGGTCTGATCTACTTGTGGGCGGGGTCTGATTTACTTTTGGGCGGGGTCTGGTCTCCCTGTGGGTGGTTTGATCTACTTTTGGGCGGGGTCTGATCCACTTTTGGGCAGGGTCTCGTCTACTTATGGGTGGTCTGGTCTACTGTTCGGCGGGTCGGGTCTACTTTTGGACAGGGTCTGGTCTCCTTGTGGGTGGTCTGATCTGCTTTTGGGCGGGGTCTGATCAACTTTTGGGCGGGGTCTGGTCTCCTTGTGGGTGGTCTGATCTACTTTTGGGCGGGTCTGGTTTACTTTTGGATGGGGTCTGGTCTCCTTATGGCTGGTCTGATCTACTTTTGGGCGGGGTCTGATTTACTTTTGGACGGTGGGTGGTCTGATCTACTCTTGGGTGGGGTCTGATCTACTTTTGGGCGGGGTTTGGTCTATTTATGGGTGGTCGGATCTACTTTTGGGCGGGGTTTGATCTACTTTTGGGCGGGGTTCTGGTCTACTTATGGGTGGTCTGGTCTACTGTTGGGCGGGTATGGTTTACTTTTTGGGCGGGGTCTGGTCTGCTCGTTGGTAGTCTGTTCTACTTTTGGGCGGGGTCTGATCTACTTGTTGGGCGGGGTCTGGTCCATCTGCGGGTGGTCGGATCTACTTTTGAGCGGGTTTGGTCTACTTTTGGGCTGGGTCTGGTCTCCTTGTGGGGTGGTCTGAGCTACTTCAGGGCGGGGTCTGATCTACTTTGGGGCAGGGTCTGGCTTCCTGGTGGTCTGATCTACTTGTGGGCGAGGTCTGATCTACTTTTGGGCGGGGTCTGGTCTTCTTATGGGTGGCCTGGTTTACGTTTGAGCGGTTTTGCTCTACTTGTGGACAGGGTCTGGTCTACTTATGCGTGCTCTGACTTTTTGGTTGGCGGGGGCTGGTCTTCTTTTGGGCGGGGCATTGTCTTCCCATGCTGTAGTATGCGATGCCATGCTATGCTTTGGTGTACTAGGCTATGTCGCTCTGTGCTATGCTATGGTGCCCTGTGCTATGCCGTGACGTGGTCGGTAGGTCATGATGATGATATGAAGTGTCGTGATATGCCACGCTACACGATGCTATGATGTAGCTCTGGCCCCCCTCCCACCCACCTCCCTCTCGCACGAAGGGGTGTCGTGTAGTACATTGCACATTGTATGGGCCCGCCCGTCCTTGAAGACAGTCACTAACGTTTACCCGACGTACTCATTTCCCTGGGAGCTGGAGTGGATCTTGTTTGCCTTTTGGGGGGCACTTTGTATTCCAAGGGGGGGCCACGTGTTCTCCCGCTCTTTCGCGAACGTGTGCAAGAACGGAGAGTCAGGAGTTTATTGGAGGTGAGAGGGGAATGAGGAAGAGAGGAAAAGAGGGGAGGAGGAGGGGGATTAGTAGGAGGCGGAGGTGGATGTGGACCAGGCGGAGGATGGACGAGGAGGAGGAGGGCCAGGAGGAAGAGGAGGGGGAATAGGATGATGAGGACGAGGAGGAGGAGGAGGCGGATGAGGAAATGGTATGCAATGGTAAGCCATGCTATGCAATGCAAAACCTTCCGAAGCCATGGTGCGCTATGCGATGCGCGGCGATGCGATGTTTTGCTATGCTATGCCGACGCGCTGCAATGCTATAGATCCACTTGGTCCCTCTCCCCCACAACCTCCGCATCACCCGAAGGGCGGTCGTGTGGTTTTTTGGGGGCACACTCTCGTGGACTTCAGAGAGCGGCTCGTGCCAGTCATGCAAGTTTGCACGCGCCTGGCACGCGAGGGGAGGGAGGAAGTGGGGGGGGAGGAGGAGGAGGCGGAGGAGGATTTCGAGGGCCCCCGGAGGGCCGTTCGTCGCCACGGCTGGACGTACCTCTGAAAAATGAGGCGTCTGGATCCTGGGAAGGCTCCGGGGACCGGTTTTGAGTACGAAGGGGTGGAGGAAGAAGAGGCAGGGGGCAGCTGCTCTCCACGGTTCTCTCGGCCCAAGCCGCTCGTGCTGCAAGCGCCTTCACTCAGCGCCAGAGCGGCTCGCGCAACCAGCCTCCAGCGGGATGTCGGAGGATCCATTCACTGATCCCCAGCCTCTGGCGGGAGACTTGGCTGAGCCCCACCCTCGGGCGGGACACTTGCGGGAGTGGCGCCAAGACAATCATCTCCGAGTCAGCGAGACCATTGTTTTCGGGAATACCAGCGCGAAGCCGAACAAAAACGCACAACAGCCGTGGCATTACTACTCTGTCCAGCAGCCGGGCGGGGGCTATCAGAAGTGGCTGGTGGTTCCTTTCCTCGTGAGGGCCCCAGCCTCTGGCGGGACACCCCTTCCGAAGGGAGCGCCAGAGGAGGCACGGTTGGAAACCAGAATCCGCAACGGCGTTTTGATGGAGCACTACACGAACATCCATCGGATCGGGGCCCTCTTGGACAGTCACCCGCTTGTATCCACCGTCACACAACACAAGGTCGACAAGGCCCTCGTCCGCAAGCACCTGGACGAGGATTGCCGGGCTGAGAAGTACCACTAGTCTCCTTGGGATTTGTCAGTCACGCTCGCAGCCTCTGGCGCGAAGTTCTATCTAGGGTGGGCCGTAAACGACATCAAGAAGCCGCTCGCTGCGATGTGGTGGGTATTTGCAGGGAAGTCCGCCACGGCGGAGAACCTCGCCCGCGCGGAGGCGATTTTTTTAGATGTCGCCGACGCCGCCCGTTCCTGGCCGCTCGGTTTTCTCCCTGAGGAGAGGCGCTCCGGGGCCACTGCGAGCTCTTCCTCGGCCGGCGTCGCGCCCCAGCCTCTGGCGGTAACTGCAGCGCCGCCGACGGCGCGGCCCCAGCCTCCAGCGGGAGGTGCAGCGCCGCCGCCGGACGACGCCAGCGACAACGCGGGCTCGCCGGCCTCGGACAACGCCCCTGCGGTCGAGCCTCTGGCGGGGGCGCCCGCCGCCGCGCCGGTGGCGCCCGCCGGCGCGACCGGTGCGGCTTCCGCGCTGCTGCCTGCGGCGAGCGGGGGCGCTGGCGCTGCTGCCTGCGGCAAGCCTGCGGACAGGGCGCCAGGCGGCGACCAGCGCCGCGACAACCTCGAGGATGGCCAGCTCCAAGAAGTACTGCGCATTTCCGAGCAACAGGCGTGTGAAATCCGCGATCTTGATTATGAGCCAGATCGGAATTCTGACCTTGCGTCGGAAGAGGGGGAGAAGGAGGAGGAGGCCGAGACCGGGCCGACGCCGCCCCCCCCCCCCAGGGCTGCCGCAGCCCAGGGTGCGCCGCCGCTCGAGGTCGCGAGCGGGGCCTGCGCGTCCAGTCGACCCAGCCTCTGGCGGGGCGGACGGCGAGATCGACCTCGCCATGCACGTGTCCTTCAAGAGACTGCAGCGGCTGACGCCGGAGCAGAAGGAGCGGCTTCGCCAGATTGTGCGCACCAAAGAGAGGCAGATGCACTTCGGCGATTACTGGCAGGGAAGGGCCGGAGATCAGCTCAGCTCCTCGCGGGCGTTGGGTGCTCCTCGGGAGCCACCGGTGACGGCCAGGGCTCGCGACCAGCATCGGGCGCTGCTCCTCGAGGAATTGCAGGACTACGCGGGCCCGATCCCAGACGCTGAGGAGATCATCGCGGGAATCCCTTCCAAGAACGCCAAGCGCCTCGGTGCCAACGAAGATGTCGTCGCGGCCATCGCCAGCAGGAAGGTCCACTACATGTTCTTGCTGACACAGCACATGGGGGAGCGTTCGGAGCATGAGCGTCTGACCTTCTGCGAGGAGTGGCCGGACTTGAGCCCAGCCTCTGGCGGGTGGCGTGTGCTCCAGACAGAGGATTGGCAGCAGCTCAAGAAGGAATGGCGGGGGCTGTCTCCAGCGATGCCAAAGCCCAGTCCTTTCCCAGCAACGTCCTCTCCACCCATCCCCGCACCCCCCCACGCAGGAGGGGGTCGGCGAACGAGGAGGGAGAGGACGAGGAGGGGGAAGGGGAGGGAGAGGGCGAGGGCGAGGAGGGGGATGGGGGAGGGGGCGGCACCGTTGGAGACACCCGTCGCCACGACTGAGGACTTTCGCCTGCGCGACACGCGCGACTACGTCAAGCACATTTTGGCGCTGCACGATGGCGAGGCCAGGCTTGTGCACGCAGATTGGAAGCCCTTCCCAGCCTCTGGCGGGAGCATCCTGCAACCTTGCTACTGGCATTACCAATTCTCGCGCAGCTGGGACACATACTCGTGGCTCTCGTCCTACAGAGGAGACTTCACCAACGAATACTTGGACTGGATCATGACAAAGGACGGCGGCGAGACGGGCTTGATGAGGAGAGACCCAGCCTCTGGCGGGAACTGGCAGATCCGCCATGGCCAGTTCATCGCGCTTGCCGAACTCTTTTGGTTCGGGAAAGACTTGTGCTCATGCTACGATATCTACCGCGCTTACCTGAGCCTGCCTGTCTGGATCCAGAAGCGCAAGCATCCTGCCTCGCAGAATGCGTCGGGAACCATCAGGCGCAACGCGAAGTCGTATCACTACCTGGAGCACGGTAGGTACGGTTTGCCCCAGACGCCTTGGAAGCGCGGGCGCAAGTGAGCACTTGCCCTCGGCGCCCTCGGTGCCGAGCCCAGCCTCTGGCGGGAATATTCTCGCTCATTTTCCGGTGCCCCTGCCAGTTTAGGCGGAAGTGCAGACTCCGCGTCCGAGCGACGCCGACGTTCCCTTTGAAATAAGCCCCCCTCGTCGTCGTCGTCCTCCCTTCCGCCTCCCTGCTGCAATATGCCTCATATTCTTCCCCCTGCTCCCGATGCTTAGCCTTCTCCCTCGTGAGGGCAAGGGCGCAGCCAAACCCAGCCTCTGGCGGGATGGAGGCCCGACGTGCGGGGAAAGCCCCAGGCGACCAGAAAGGGATTGCCTGCCGCGTCCTCCGGGGGACTTCGCTCCTGCATCACTTTCCCGTCCTCTGCCTGCCCCCCGGCTCTATTTGCCCCCTCCGTCTCCCTCTCCCCTCTCTGCCCCCACCCCGCCCCTGCTAGTCCTCGTCGTCGTCCTCCTGGAGCTCGACCTGGCCCCCAGTGGGAGTCTTCTGTCCCGAGCACCCACCGGGGAAAAGGGGGGGGGGACGAGGAGGAAGAGGAGGCGGAGGAGGAGGAGGAGGAGGAGGAGGAGGAGGAGGAGGAGGAGGGCGGAGGAGGAGGAAGGGAGGGGAGGAGGGGGAGGAAGAGGGGGAGGAGGATGGGGAGGAGGAGGAGGAGGGGGAGGGGGAGGAGGAGGAGGGGGAGGAGGGAGGGCGGGAGGGAGGGAGGCAGGGAGGGAGGAGGAGGATGGAGGAGGAGGAGGAGGAAGGAGAAGAGGGAGGGGGATGGATATAGGATTGATTGCATGCCGCAAAGTAGATCAGACGTCTCCGACCAGACCACGCCGAAAAGTAGACGATGCCACACGTCAAAGCAAGCCACGTCACCCAAAAGTAGACCAGACCCTGCGGACAGGTAAACCAGACCACCCAAAAGTAGATCAGACCCTGCCGACAGGTAGACCAGACCACCCAAAAGTAAACCAGACCCTTCCAAAAAGTAGACCAGACCCTGCCAAAAAATGAGCCAGACCGTGCATACAGTAGACCAGACCCCGCCGAACAGTATACCACACCACCCATAAGTAAACCAATCCCTGCAAAAAAGTAGACGATTCCACCAACCAAAGCAAGCCTTCCCGCCTACAAGTAGACCAGACCCCGCCGAAAAGCAGACCAGACCACACATAAAAATAAGCATTCCCGCCCAAAAGGGCACCAGACCTTGCAACAAATAGACCAGACCACGCGTCAAAGGAAGCCACACCACCCAGAAGTAGACCAGACCCTGCCAAAAAGTAGACCAGACCACCCAAAAGTAGACCAGACCCTGCCAAAAAGTAAACCAGACCACCCAAAAGTAGACCAGACCCTGCCAAAAAGTAGACCAGACCACCAAAAGTAACCGAGACTTTGGCAATAAGTATACCAGACCACCCAAAAGTAGACCACACGCTGCCAAGAAGTATACCAGACCACCCAACCGTAGAGGAGACCCTGGCCAATAGTAGACCGCACCCGGCCACAGAATAGACCGGACCCTGCCAAACAGTAGAGCAGACCCCGCCGAACAGTATACCAGACCACGCAGAAGTAAACAAAACCCTGCCAACAAGTGGACCAGACCCTGCCGATCATAAACCAGATCCTGTCGATCACTACATCCTGCCTAAAAGTGAGCCAGACGCTGCCAAAAAAAGCAGAACAGACTCTGCCAACAAGTAGACCAGACCACTCAATAGTAGACCAGACCCTGCCAAACAGTAGACCAGACCCCACCGAAAAGTAGACCACACCACCCATGAGGAAACCAAGCCCTGCCAAAAAGTAGACGCAGCCCTGCGTAGAAGTACACCAGCTTCTGCAAAACAGTAGACCAGACCCTGCCTAAGATTAGGCCAGACCCTGCCAAAAAGTAGACCATACCTTGCAAAAAGTAGACCAGACCACACAATAGGTGACCCTACCCTGCCAAGAAGTACGGCGGGCTCCGCCGACAAGTAGACCAGACCACCATCAAAACGAACCCAGACACACGTGCATACTTGGCAGACAGCACAAGCCATGCCCCAAAGCAGACGACACTTCTTATATTGGGCCCCAAGACACACGTTTGTCTCTCTCTGCGATCGCGCGTGGACACGCAGGCTCAAGCGCTGATTTATTCAGCACGGGGTCTGCGAACGGCCGCCAGGGCGCGCTGCGTGGCGGGGGGCCTCGCAGCCTCTGGCGCGATGGTGCGCGCATGCAAGACGTGCAAGCAGCGCGCCAGAGACCATGATGGGAGCTGCAAGAACTCGCAGTGCGTGCACTACCGCGCGCCTCGGCTAGGGCAGCACTGGAAAGTGGCCAGAGTGAACGATGTGCTGGGCAAGCCGACGGAGAAAATAGGCGCATGCGTCGCCGGCGGTTTCGCCCTCACTTTGCTTCACAGACATGATATACGCGTCGGCGTAGCGAGCGGCCAGTATCTTCGGGCCGCAGCCTCTGGCGCGATGGCAGTGCGCTTGGAGCTTTTAGCGGTGGTCTATCTGTGCTACTGGCGATGGTCGGCGAGCTCACTTCTTGGACACCTGTCAAAGGCATTATCCCGCTTTGAGCGCGCGGTCTCCGCAGACAGAGCTGAGATCTTAAAGGGCGCGTGGTCTTCGATGGAGGCGGACATGGGCGGTTTTCAGGTGGTCGGAAATCGTGCGGAGCACGATGTTTAGTTTGTATCCCGCAAGCGCAGGGAAAATATGGGAATCTCAGCCCCTGGCGAGACTTTTGCGTATCATCCATACATGGACCCGGGTAGTCGCCGCACTGGTGGACAAGAGTTCCAGAAGCTCTTGCCTGACGTGCAGAATGGCAAACTCCGGGAAGCTTGCGTAGAGCTCGCAGAGCTGTTCGGCTCGAAGCCCACGTTCAGGGACGCCGAGAGCGTTCTGCGAAAGCGCAATATAAAGCTTCGGGCCGGCGGCGCCGCATGCAATCGAGTCAGGCGGTTTGGGCGCCGAAAGCATCCCACGCGGGGCCTCGCGATTGCTGCCCTTTGGATGGGTATTGGGGTCCTCTTCGACGAAAGCGTAAAGGGGAATCCAGCCGTGGCGACGAGAATGCCCCAGGAGGCCCCAAAAAGAGCGAAACATCGTCCTTTCCCCGTCACCTAGCTCGCTCGGCCGCCGGTCCGCACCAGGGTCGGGGCGAGCGGGGTCGGCCTTCCGACGAGCCAGGGGGCGTCGTCGTCGTCGTCGTCATGGTCGTCGGGGACGTCCATTTTGGATCAAGTCGCCGTCATGCTGGCACCGAGTCTTCCTTTCTTTCTTTCCGCATTCTGGTTACACGGCCACTCATTTTGTCTGGCCAATCACTCGACCCACAGTGTGCCGATGGAGGGTCTCGTCGGAGGTCCTGCTGGCGCTCCCGGCGTCGCCGCGGGCGCTTGGGAGCCCGCCGCCGCCGCGCCTGCCCAGGAGCCCAGACCCAAGCGTGGTCGCACGGCCCGCGCGGGAGTCGGTGCCGCGGAGGCCATCGACAGCAGTGACGAGCCTGACGACGACGCCGCGACCGATCCAGGAGACGATGCCGCTGGAGCCGCTGCCGCCGCAGTCTTCCAGCAACCAGCCGCCCTGCCCGAAGGGCTCGAAGCGGGGGAACAGCGTCTTTTTCGTGCACTCACGACCGACTTCAGGCAGATTATGTCCCAGGCCGTGGCCCCTATTGAGCAGAAAGTGGATAAGCTGAATAAGCGCACCAAGCAGACCGACAAGAATGTGGCCTCGCTGAAGACGGACTTCACCGCACTGGCAGCGAGAGTGACTGTACTAGAAACGGGAGGAAGCGGTGGGGGCACAGGCAGCGTTGGTGGTAATCCTAGAGTCGCGTCGGCCGCAGCAAGCTCGACTGGATCCGTAGACGGAGCCGCATTTCCAAACGTTCCTCGAGTTCCAGTGAACAAACGCCAGACCTTGTGCATCGGAGGCTACCAGTACACGGAGGGGTTGGAGCTCGTAGAGGACATGAAGACAGTTTTGAGAGATGCACACATTCTTGGTTGGAAGAAAATTTTTCCTGTTGGCAGCTATGCAGATCGTATCAAGATTGAGTTCGAGACGTCGCAGAAGATGTGGGATTGTCTCGTTGCCATGAAGGGCAAGAAATTTTCATCGTCCTTGGCTCACCCAGCTCGTGCACCTGATCCCCGCCACGCAGGCCGTCGCCAGCTGTGGCACACGATAGATAAGTATCCCGAGGAGCTGACCTGCCAGAACAGGGCCATGCATGCCAAGGACCTCTTGAAGACGGCCATCGCCACCAAGTACCCCGTGCTGAGCGAGTCCGACCTCAACTTGATGATTGACGCCTCGAAGGACATGGGCTCGGTGATATTGCTCAGGCGGATGCTGCCACCAGAGGTCCAGCCCAGGAACCCGCTGAAGATATTGATGCGCAACTTCCCGTCCTACAACCTGAAGGTAGTGCCGGAAGGTCAGCAGTGGTTGACCGCCAACGGCATCCAGATCGACCTCGCGTCGCACATGGATGAGATCAACGATCCGCCACGTCGGGGTAACTCGTGACTAGCTGTGGAGCCACAAAGACGACTTCCGTCCAGCGACGACACTGTCATCATCAGCTGGAACTGCCGTGGAGTTCCGATGAGAAGTGCCGTGAGGGGGCTGGAGTTGATGGAAGTCGAGTTTCACTGGGATATACTTTGCATTCAAGAATTCACAGACATGCGGAAAGTTAGCGACGAGATAGCCGGCCATCGCGTGCTTCTAGGATCCTCTACAAGTGGACGGAAAAGGAGACCCGCGATCGTGGTGCATAAGACACTCAAGGCCTGCGTCAGTGTCGACCCCATCGTCCTGGGGAACAGCATAGCCGTGGGGATCCTGACCCCCCATGGCGGCCATCTCTGGATTATTTGCAGCCACTTTGAAGCCGATACCAGTCATCATGCAAAATATTATCAGGACTTAGCCGATTGTGAGAGTTTGCTCGCCAGATGCCCACATCACTATACGCCCATGCTCTGTGTAGATGCCAATGCCTCTTTCGCTTCCGACAGGTCGGCCACTACCTCGGTCGGACCCTACACCGTCGGAACGAGGACTTGGAAGACGGGCGCTTTTCACGAGTTCATAGTGAGTAATAATCTGATTTTGAGCAACACTTGGAGCAAGCCGCTGCAAGGCTCGGCCACGTGCTTTTATGACGGTAAGTTTGAGCCTCGCCAGATCGACTTCGTGGCCATCGGCAGAGGCCTTTCACGGGGATCGTATGACTGCCAACCCCGCTGCTGCTCTGCCTGGAAGAGTGACCACTGTCCTCTGATTTTTCGGTTCTTTGCAGCGAAGAAACCGAAGCCTGTTTTCGTGCCGAACATAGAGTGCAGCTTTAAAGCCAAACCTGTAGGCTGGCGCTTACTCGATCATTCTTTTTCTAGGAAGGTAGAAGACCACCTGGGAATCGAAGCGCGCTTGAACGTAAGCAGTTGCCTCGAAGATGCCAGCTATCGTTTGTACAGCGACGGCCACTTTAAGCAGTCCTCCAAATCACGCCAAACGTGTGGTTGGGGCTTTGCTGTCTTCCACGACCCCCCTGGGCTCCCCGAAAACTCGAGGGCTCCAGGAACCCAAGTCGATCCGATTTTCCAGAGTTGTGGCCCCGTCTTTCTGGATCCCTCTCAGGAAGGTTTCTTAGGTGCGGTCAGGTGGACGAACAACACCGCGGAGTTGACGGCGGCCTTCGAGATGGGCCTCTGGCTACTGGGGCTACACCTACCGTCAGGCGCTGCTTCGATTCCAAAAGGTTCCACCTTAGAAGTTATTTTCGACTCGACCTACGTCCTGAGGATCCTGGAATACAAGTTTCGACCGAAACATAATGTCGTGCTGGCGATTTTACTTCAGACTGTTTGGGCCGCTGTCAAAAGGGATTTCGTGATCTTTTACTCCTGGGTAAAGGGCCATTCGGAATGTAGAGGAAACACTGTAGCTGATAGTCTGGCTCTCGAAGGAGGCCGTTCGCATCAGGGACCCCTTGGAGCTCACAAATGGACCTCAATCAGACCCTACCCGACCCCTCTCCTGGACGCCAACCTATTTCAATCAAGCCTCAGTAATGCAGACGTGCCAGTGGCTGAACAACAGTATTTATATCATCTTAGCTCGGCACAGCACTCCTGCCAGCTGTTCGGCAAGCGGTGGGCAGACCTGCAGGACAAGCCGCGCAAGGGCCGTGTCAAGAAGTTGGATCGTAACGCAACGGATGCTCCACCGCCCGAAATCGAACTCTCTCGGCATGATCGGCAGGGACAGCCCGTCCCGTCTCTGGGATCTTTCGCCTCCATGGTTGGCAAGTTCGCCGCCTCCTGCGGCAAGAAAATCAACCTGGGACCCCCCAACGTACCGAAGGAGCACCCTTTGAGTTACAGGTTGGAGACCTACCGTAAGGCAAGGGATGTGGAGCAAGACCCGAGCATTCGGCACGCCATGAGTTTGCAGATGGTAGCGCTCATGCGCCAGTATGCGTTTCTGAAGCAAGATTTGCGAGCTGAATATTTCATTAAGCATCGTAAGGTGGATCGTTTCAAGGGGCAGACGAAAGTGAAAGCATTGAAGATCGGGGTAGGGGACACCATCACGACGGACGAAGATGAGATGAGGGAGGAGGTGGCACGGTTTTACGAAGCCCTTTTCAGTGATGAATTCGACCCAGCCTTACCGAAGTGGGTATGGCAGCACTGGGAGCCCGAAGCTGTGACGGCCTTACCACGACGTCTTGATGCCCAGCTGCTCCGTCGATGTCTAGCCAGACTTAAACCGGGTAAAACTTGCTCTAAAGATGACTGTATCGTGATGGAAATGCTTAGAGAACTCAGCACCGAAACTTTGGACATTTTAGCCGAGATCTACGTGCTACGGTTACGCAATCATCCTAGTGAAGCTGCTGATCCTATATTTCACCGACATCAGGTTACATTACTAGCTAAATTTTATGGTGCATGCAGGGTTCGAGACTTCCGTCCGATCGCGCTGCTGTCTTGCTTGCTGAAGCTGTTTTCGATTTGCCTGGGCGAGCTCGCCAAGCTGCCTGAGATGCCTCTCTCTAGACTGCAATTCGCCTTCCGCAAGGGCTACCAGGTACACGAGATTGTGGCCACCACGCGCACACTGGTGGAGCGTGCTGTAGAGTTTCGCGAACCTCTCTATCTGGGGGTGGGGGATCTACATAAGGCTTACGATCATGTGCGACATCATCATATCATCACCAACCACAAGTCCCGTCGGATCCCCCAGATCATCACCGCTGCCTGGCTGAGAGAGGTCAGGAATGGAAGATCAGAGTTTTTGCTTCCTGGTCTGGCGCCTACACGACAGATCTCTCGCACTAGGTCATTGTTGCAAGGGGGCCCTGAGGCCCCCAGTCTTTTCAACCTGTTCCTGGACGATCCGATTACCGAGTTTGAACGAACCTGTGAAATCCATGGGTGGGGTTACCCTCTGGAGCCCGAGGACCTTGCCATCCTGAAGACCCCGAAACGACAAAAACGAGACTTACAGATCAGGCGCCTGCCGTTGATGGTCTTTGCCGACAACTTCTATTTGCTCGCGACGTCCGCGCCGATGCTACGAGGCATGTGGACGGCATGGCACCGCTTGCTGCGTGAGCGCTATGCGTGCAAGATCTTGCACAGCGATTGTTTCTGGCTCACGACTGCGGCCGACTCGGCTGCGATTCTCAGATTGGGGGAGGACATTATTCCCAGGAAGGGCCGAGGAGAAGGTTTCCGACAGTTGGGCGCGTGGATAACGCTAGATAACTGTGCGTCGGCGGCGGTCAACCGTGGGATCTCCAGGGCCTGGGCCGCTTTTGGTTCCCACCGTGCTCTCCTCTGCAACACGAAGACCCCCATCCTCAAGCGCCTGAATTTGCTGGACTCGGTTGTGCGCTCGGCGGCTTTTTTTCTGTTTTGGCAGCCTGAATTTCACCAGGGCTCAGTTGAGCCAACTACGTGCGGTACAGTACCGCATGATTCGCCATATGTTGGGAGTGAGGAAAGCCGACGACGAACAGATGGATCAATATATGAAACGGGTTTATCATATTATTCACTCACAAATGGCCAAAGCCAATACTCGTATGTGGGATGAATATGTACTTCTGCTAGGACATCGTTGGGCGGGTCATGTTGCCCGTATGCAAATATATGATCAAGATCGTGTCGTCTATCGAGCCTCGGTGTATAAAGATTATCGCTATCTTCGACATCTCGAACAGGAAATAGGCAGCCAGGGACATCACTATAATTTCCATGTATGGCGATGGGAGAAGCAGTTCGCTGATTTTTACGGCACGACTTGGAGAGAGCTGGCCGTGCAGCAGGAGGCCTGGAAGGACTCCGAGATCGACTGGCTAACCTTTCGGAAGAACACGTTCAATGGACAGGGGAAACCCAAAAAGCACAAACCCAATCCTGAGGCTTCCTGGATTTACCTGAGTTTCCAACACTATGCTTCCCTTAATGCCGACCTTAGTTCTTTTTGACTGGATCGACTTGGGGGTCTTCTTAGGCATCCGCACCATAGTATGTCTTCCTGGGGAGGTAGGCTTTGTGTTTAGTCTCCCCGACGTCCCACACCACTTTGAAGCATCCCGATCGGCTCGGCCCCTAGAGGTACCTCCTTGAATGCCGTGTGAAGTGAAGTGAAGTGAAGTCGGGGACGTCGTCGTCGTCGTCGTCGTCGTCGTCGTCGTCGCCGTCGTCGCCGCCGCCGCCGCCGCCGCCGCCGCCGCCGCCGCCGTCGTCGTCGTCGTCGTCGTCGTCGTCGTCGTCGTCGTCGTCGTCGTCGCCGTCGTCGCCGCCGTCGGCGCCGCCTCCTGCCTGGCGCCCCCTCTCGTCCCTCCCGCATTCCTGCCCCTCCCCTCTGAACGGATTTGCGTTCCGCTTTCTTGCTCTCAAGGTTTGTGCGTTGGCTGTTCAAAGCGGAGGGCCTGCGCGTGCCCGTCGAGGACAAAGATTGGACCCTGCTCGCTGGCATGGGGTCTGGCGCTGAAGAGGGCCTGGCCGACGCAGGTATTGATTCCTTCGAACAGGCGGAGGCGGCCTGCGCCATTTTGGCAGTCGAAATCGCAGCCTCTGGCGCGACGCCCCTGGGAGACGGCGTCGGTGCCTCCCCTAGCGCGACATGCGAGGTCGACGACCTCGTCTGTTTCCTGTGCTTGAGCAAGAACAAAGAAGCTGTTCCTCGCAGGGTGTTCCCGCCGCCTGCGCCCCCAGTGACCATCGCGCAAGATTTGGGGCTGGTTGCTCCAGTCGCAGCCCCTGGCGCGAGAGTGCCCTCAGGCGAGACTCTTTGTCATGCGAGGGTCAGAAGTAAAACCGCAGCAAAGCCGGCCATCGTCTCCATCGCCGCGTGTGTGCTCCAGGACATCCTGCGCTGGGTGAGTGCTCCCGCCGCGGGCGCAATGAGTAACTGTTGTCGCGCATGGCACGCAGGAGGTCTATTCCTAGCCTGCGCGGTGTCTGAGAGGAGGCGGGGCGTCGCAGACTCTGTCGCGAGCATCTTGTCTTTCGATGCTAAACCCGCCCGGGCGCTGCTTGATGCAGGGGCCGCCAAACCTGATGTGCTCCGCGCCTGGGCCTCCGCGTGGGAATTGCTCGATGGGCCCCCCCCGCGTGCTTGTTTGAGCTTCGACGGGCGATTGTTGTCCATGGCTCTAGCTCGCATGGGCGTCAAGGAACACTTTCGGGGCGACGCGAAGGGCGCGGCTGCCCGGATGTTTCTGGACGCAGGCGGGGAATATTCGCTTGCGAAGGGCCCTTCACTTGCGGCGGTGGAAAAAAAAACGCTTGCAGCGATAGAGCGCCATGTGCTGATGATGATGGCGCCCAGCGATTCTGGCCTCTGGCGATGATTCGCAGCCTCTGGCGCGAACCAGCGTGGGGGGCGGCCGCTGGGGCGGCTGCTGGGGGCGACCAGCATTCGGGGCGTCTGGTCGCAATAGTGCGGGCTCGGGGGGTCGGCAGCGCTCGATAGTAGAGGCACCTGTGAGAGCGGGGCGTCCCGCTGCGCCTGCGCGCGGACGTCGGCGAACGCGGCGCGTGCTTGAACCATGCCAGAGAAAACTACACCTCCTCCTCCTCCTCCTCCTCCTCCTCTTCCTCCTCCTCCTCTCCTCCCTCCCCTCCCCTCTCCTCCCCTCCCCTCCCTCCTTCCTGCCGAGAAGTGCTGCGACACGTCGTGGCGGCGGGGGCGGTCTTCGGTGGATCCCAGGAGGGAGGATGGAGGAGGAAGAGGAGGAGGCGGAGGAGGAGGGGGAGGAGGAGGGGGGGGAGGGGGAGGAGGAGGAGGAGGAGGAGGAGGAGGGGGGGGCCCCCTGGAGGGCCCCGGGACGCTTCCGCCGGGAACCCCAGAGGTTTCCGGTGATTTGCCAGAGACCAGAGGCCTTGGGAGACCTCTGGGGGCCTGGGTCGCCAGCAGGGGCGCGGAGGATGGCCGCGCTCAGCGCTTCGCGGCCCGGGCCTAGGGGGTGTGCTCTTCTCCATGCCAGTGTTGACGTTGCTACTATTGCAACTGATGGCGACACCGCTGTCAATTCCACCGCTACTGCAATTGCAGGTGCTACCACTACTACGGCGACGAAAACGGCGATGACGACGTCGACGGCGGCGGCGAGGGCGACGACGACAGGGGCGAAAACGACGACGACGACGGCGGCGGCGGCGGCGGTGCGAGGACGACGGCGACGGCGACGCCGACGACAACGACGACGGCGGCGGCGACAGCGGCGACGGCGACGGCGGCGACGGCGGCGGCGGGGGCGACGGCGACGACGACGACGACGGTGGCGGCGGCGGCTGCGGCAGTGGTTGCGGCGGCTTCGACGACGGCGACGACGACGACGACGACGACGACGACGACGACGACGACGGCGGCGGCGGCGGCGGCGGCGGCGGCGACGCTTATTGTAATGATTTTGGCTTGGTGGACCGGTTAGCAACTCGGACAAGGTCGCAAGCAGCGGTCGACGCCGCTCCAGGGCTACAGCTCGCTGCGCTGGGGCAGGTGCCACCGGCGCAAGGGCTGCCCTGCCGCGCGCGGGCAGGATCGGGCCACGGGCCGTGGCCGTGAAGCCGACGACCTGGAGAAGCACGAGAACCCAGAGCCAGAGACCGAGCAGCCTGGGAACCTTGGCGGCCCGGACCTCTGCGCGCTGGAGCTGAGTGCCGTGGAGGAGGACGATCAGGACTTCTTCGGCGCAGCGGTGGACTCGGGGGCTGCGGCCAGCGCGGTGCCGAACACTTGGTTCCAGGACGTGCAGGCGAGGCCGACGGTCTCCAGCGAGAGCGGTGCCACCTATCGGGCGGCCAACGGGAAGCCGGTGCGCGACGAGGGCGACGAGGTCATCGACGTGATGAAGGAGGGCGGCAACGTGAGGCGGTTGGGGTGCACATCGACCAGAGTGCGCCGCATGCCGATGGCAGTGTCGAAGCTGGTCGAGAAGTGCCGCGAGGTGTACTTCGGGCCGCTGGGCAGCTGCGCCAAGCGCATCGTGGGCGGCAGGAAGCACCCAGTTCACTTGGGGGCGGAGTGTGCCCCATCATGCTGAAGAGGGTGAGCAGGTGCACGGGGCAGCCTGTCCTGGACCTGAGTGCGATGTCGGGAAACGCGCGGCATGCGCGGCAGTGAGACTTGTGAGGGGATTTTGTGGAGTTCTGGAGGCTGGCACTTGATGCGGCGCCCGTCGGGGCCGAGGACGGCGATCTCATGGGGGCGGGCCCGCCAGTCACGGTGGCGCCGCGAACGTTCGAGCCTGCCCAGGTCGAGCGTGAGGCGCGCGAGGTGGCTGGCCACGTGCAGTGCAGAGCACGCTGCGGTGACTGCGCGCGTGGGCTCGGCCGCGATTCTGATCGTCGACGGCTAGGCGCCGAGCGAGAGCATCTGGTCAACGCGATGTCCATGGACTGCGCGCGCGTTCTTCGGATGCGACTCGGAGCGGGCAGCTCCCGCCTTGGTGCTACGTGGGCGCGACGGTCGGTGGGCGGCGCCCATCGCAGCAACGAGCAAGGGTTCGCGCGAGACGTGGATCATCGAGGCTGTGGCGGATGCCATCAGATACGCGGGCGCGAGGCACTTCGTGTTCAACGGCGACCTGGGGCTGGCTATAGTTGACGCGAAGAACAAGGTCATCGAGAAGCTGGGCGAGCCGTTCGCGATTGTGAAAGAGGGGAGTCAGGTGGGCGCGCGCCAGGTCAACGGCGCGATCGAGTGGGCTGTGCAGTCCGTGGGCGGTGTCGCGAGGGCGCTGAAGCTGGAGGTGGAGCGCCGGTGCAAGATAGTCATCGAGCACGATCACATGATCGTGCCTTTCCTCATCAGCTACACCGGCGTGGTACTCGGCCCGTTCGAGGTGGGAGCGGGCGGGCGCGCGGCGTGTTAGCGGCTTTGAGGGAAGAAGTGCCGCGGCGAGCTCCCGCCGTTCGCTGGCTGGGGCGGCGTTCTACCTACAGGCGGTCCGGAACGCGGGGCCGAAGAACAAGCTGGGCGCCAAGTGGCTCGCGGGCGTCTTCGCGGGCGTGAAGCTGACGACTCATGAATTGCACGTCGGCTCGGGGGCGGGCGCGGCGCGCGCTCGGGCCCTCGAGGAAGGCAGGCGACGCGCGCTGCGACGTCGAACTGCCGGGGAAACTGCGGGGCTCACCGCGGAGACCGCTGCCGGGTGCAGCTCGAGACGGGAACAAGGCGCCGTCGGCGAGGTTCCCGATCGACGAGGCGCCCGATGAGGCGCCTCTGCCCATGGGGCCGCGGGGGGCGCAGCCGGGCGCGGGCCCGGGCGGCGCCTTCGGCCCGCGGCGCGCGTGAATGCGCAACGAGGTCGATGGCGAGAAGTTTGGCCGCGCTCCAGGGTGCATCGGGTCGCTATGTGGCTGGCCTCCCGGCGCGCAGCCGCAGCGAGGAGTGCAGGGCCGGGATTGCGAGGCTGATGGAGGGCGACTTCGACATGCGCAAGCGCGTGAGGATTGCGGAGGAGCGCCGCGGTGAGAAGCGGGCGGCTCCTGAGGCGGCGGCGCCAGAGGCTGCCGGGGCGGCTGGACAGCTGGCCTCCGACGAGTCGCAAGGGGCTGCTGCGTCCAGCAGCTTAGCAGCGGTGCCGGGGCAGCCGGCGCCGCTCGCGGTTGGAGACCTGCGCGACGAGCTCGGCCTGGCGGCCGCGGGGGGAGGCGAGCTGCCGAAGCGCTCCGCCGACGACCTGCCGAGCCTGGCGCAGGCGAAGCGAGAGGGGGGGGACCGGCCGATGGACGTGTGCGCGCTGGGGTAGATCGAGCGTATCATGGACGTCCTGGACTTCTTCGGCGCGGACTGAGTTGTTCGGGCCTGGCAAGTTTACGAGCAGAGCGGCGTCGTTCGGCCTGGGCCCGGGCCTCGCGTTCGACCTGACGGCGTGCGACGAGGGCGTCGTGCCGCGGGGCCTGTCGGACCCAGCGCGCCAGAAGGTGAGCGAGGTTCTCATCGACGAGGAGAAGCCCGACCTGCTCGCGGGGTCGCCCATGTGCAGGACATTCAGTGCCATTCTGAACCTGGACAAGGATAAGGACCCAGACGCGTGCGCGCAGAAGGTCATCGAGGGCATCATGCACTTGAAGTTCTGCGTGAAGCAGTGCATCGACCAGGTCGTGGAGGGGAGATGCTTCCCCCGCGAGCATCCAGACCGAGCATAGAGCTGGTAATTTGACTTTGCGCTGGAGCTCATGCAGCGGCCGGTGTTTTCGCGAGTTGTGGGACATCGATGCTGCTGGGGCCAGCGGGCGGTGGATTTCGATTGCGAGACGATGGGCCTGGTTCTCAAGCCCGCCGGCTGGATGTGCAACTCCGAGCGCATCCTGGCCGAGTTGTCGAGGGGGTGTGGGAGCGAGACGCCTCCTCGCAGGAAGTGGCGCCGTCGCGTTCCGTTGGGGGGGGGGGGGGGGGGCTAGGACGAGGATGGCGCGGAATTATCCGCCAGCTCTGGTAGCAGCTATCATGAGAGGCACGAAGGCGCTGATGATGGTACACGGCAACCTGAGCGAGTTGACCGCGGGCGTGACCTGCGAGGAGGACCCGGCGAACTGGGGCGCGGGGGACTGCGAGGAGTTCAGGGGGAACGTGTCCAGGCAGCTCTTGGACACCAAGCTGGTCCGCGCAGGCCGGGGGGGGGGAGCTGTGGCGCATGGGCGAGATGACGGTGTGCGAGGAGGTCCCAGAGCTTCTGCATGGAGGAGACTGGGGCGGCGCCCATCTAAAGCAAGTGGGTGGACGACAGGGCGACGACGCTCGCCCAGAGATCGGATGCAGATCTGCCGCGATGGAGTTGAAGTGTGCGCAGCAAAGGGCTGGCGTCTTCAGAGACGACGTGTTCTCGGCCACACCGCCGCAAGAGGTTGTCCAGATGCTATTCGGTAAGATGATGAGCAGGGGGCGCGGCGATTGCAGGCGGAGGAAGCTGATGTTCATAGACACTCGCAGGGCGCACTTCCACGGCCCGGCGCGCTGGCGGGTATGTGTCCAGCTGCCGACCGAGCGGCGCAAGCTGGGCCGGTGCGCATTGCTCCTCGAGATCATGTGCGGCACGAGAGACGCAGCGGCCAACTTCGCCGACAAGGTGATGGAGGTGCTGCGCGAGGTGGGCTTCGCGATCGGCGTGTGCTGCCCATGCTTGTGCAGGCGCGACGGCAGCGGCGTCCTGCTCTTCTACCGCGGGGGCGACGTCGTGGCGGAGGGCGAGAACGAGGCGCCGGAGTTTTTCGAGGTCGAGCTGTCCATGCGCCTGCTGGTGAAGTTGCAAGGGGCGCTCGGTTGGGGCCTCAGCGACATGCGAGTGATCGCGCTGCTCGACAGGATCGTCCCGCTGACCGAGACCGAGACCGAGATCGGCGTTCCGTGCTGGCAGTTGGAGGGTGACCCCCGCCATCCAGAGATAGTCCCGTCGCAGTTCGGGCTCGGGCTGGACATGGGGCAGCGAGCGAGTCGCGTCGCTTGGTGTCGAGTGGGCGGCGGAAGAGTTGCTGAAGTGGCCCCTGCTCAATGCGACGGAGACGGCCCTCTTCCGCAGCGTGTGCGCGAGGATCAACTACCTGGCGACGGATCGCATCGACCTGCTATGCGCGGCGAAGAAATTAGCGAGATCGATGAGCAAGCCAACGCAGGTGGCCATGATATGGTCAAGCGCATCGGACGCTACTTGCCGAGGGTCGTGCAGCGCTTCGTTCAGCAAGACGAGCCGGACATCCTGACGGTGGCGTGTGACTCAGACCACGCGGACTGCGTGATCACACGGCGCAGTGCTACGGGGCCAGCGCTGCGCCGCGGCGCTCGCCTGCTGAAGGCGAGCGCCAGCGCGCAAATGTGGTGGCGACGTCCAGTGGCGAGTCGGAGTTCTGCGCGATCGCGCGCGGCACCGGCGTGGGGCTCGGCGCGCAGAGCATATGCAAGGATTTCGGGCTGGTGAAGTGCCTGGGGATCGAGACGGATGCGACAGCCGGGCGCGGCGTGGCGCTCAGGCTGGGCGCGGGTAAGGTGAGGCGCCTACACATGCAGTGCGTGTGGGCGCAGGGCAGCTTTCATGAGAGGCGAGCGAAGCAAGTCAAGGTCCCGGGCGAGTCGAACACTGCCGACCTGATGACCAAGCACCTCGCGGGCGAGAAGATCGATTTCTTCCTGGATCGGTGCGGGCTCGTGAACCTGGAGGGGCGCAGTAAGCTGTCCCTGAGGGCGGCAGTTTGATGCGGCTTGGGCCGAGGAGCTCGGCCACATCTTTTCCATATAGCAGTGCGGCTGTGAGCCGCGGCGAGAGCAGCTGCAGGCGTGTCCGCGCCTGTCAACGGCGACGCGACTGGCGCGGCCTGGTCGAGGTGGGCATCTTCCCACAGCCGTGTCGGTTCAAAAGGAAGTAATCATCGACAAAACTCACATTTCCAGAACACACTGTTCGATGGGTAGCAGGTGTTGCGGAGACCTCTATGTAAACAGTGTTTGCGGCAATGTTGTAGAGAACCGATATATCCATCACCACAGTAATTCGTTTGGAAGGAAGGTACGCTAATCAGTTTCAAGTGGAACAACCTCTTTTGCTACGTGTTCTGAGCTCCAGCAACCCGCGCAATGCGCGTTCCGGCGCGCGCCGGTCACCCGTCACCCGTCACTTGTTGTCGGGGGGAAACAAAACAGAAACCAATTTTCGCTGGTGAGTCAGACGGAATTCGAGGTGGTCGCATATTTTGGGACGTGGGTCCTCCTCCGAAGATGTTTCGGGCGACTGGGGCCTTCGAGGTCCCCCCACACGGTGCGGTAGCGGACCGTGCGGTGAGGTCTTTGGGGGTTCGGGATTCCGAGGAACCTGCACGGTCTGTCACCACGCCTGTTTGGTGGCCCCGACGGCGCTTTCGCTGTGAATCAAAGGGTGTCCTGCAGGGGAATGGTTCACGAAGTTTTCCACTGGTCTCGGTCTCCTGGGGTCCTCTTCCGGGCCCCGTCATCGGACGACCTGCAGGGGACGAGGTCCCGAGCTTTTCCGCCGTTTTCGGTCTCCCGGGGCCCTCCCCCAGGCCCTGGGACGGTCAGCGAACGACTCAGGACGAGACGCTGGTCTCGGGGGGGAGCCGCTGCTAGGTCCAAGACCCGTTTCTGTCAGGCCCTTTTCTTCCATGCCAGTTGTTTCTTCGACAAGTCACGGGGGCGATACAGTCGGACCGAGGTATCAAATCGAGGTCGGTCCGGGGAGGGTGCCCTAATGTTTTTCGTGCTTATTGGACGTTTTGTGCACCCTGGGGAGGATACCCTGGGATGTCTTGTGTGGTTTGGCCAGCGGGGGGTCTTGTGTTCTTGAGGGATGTTCTTCTGGCCTAGGTCCGACTGTACGCCCGAGGTGTCAGCACGGCCTCCTCGACGCCCACAGCGCTGCAGTATCCAGGGGGGCAGCAATAATATGGCAGCGCAAAGGCAGGAATAATACATGAGACTGAAAGGTTGACAGATATCCGAGGCCAGGATTTAACAATCGCCGCCGCCGGGGGGAGCGATCTTCGAAGACCTCGGCAGGCGGTGGATACGAGCCTGCCGAGCTTCCCGAGGATCGATCCCCGAGGCAGAAGATGGATAAATCCCGCCTCGCAACACAGGCGTGCAGTACTCCTGCCCCTCGTCCAGTCCTGAACCTCCAACACTTCCACCCCGAACAGTGGCCGCCTGGTCCCTTTGCTGCTGTCGCTCCTCCCAGCCGTCGTGGCACCCGCCTGCCTCGCCCAGCAGGGTCCCTTGAGACCGATGCCTGGGTGCTCATTGGGGGCGTCGCGGTGGGAGTCCGAGGACTGTGTGTATGTGTGTATGTGTGTGTGTGTGTGTGTGTGTGAGTGTGTGAGTGTGTGAGTGTGTGTGTGTGTGTCTGTGTCTGTGTGTCTGTGTGTCTGTGTGTCTGTGTGTCTGTGTGTCTGTGTGTCTGTGTGTGTGTGTGTGTGTGTCTGTCTGTCTGTCTGTCTGTCTGTCTGTCAGTGAGTGTGTGTGGTTATCGTGGCCAGTGCCTCTATATCTCCCAGAGTTCATGGCTCCCTCCCCTTCTCTGCAGCAGGCTCCCTGGCGCCCCCCCCGTCGTCCGCGCACGTGCCTCGGGCCAGGATGCGAACACTCCACGGGCGGGCACTCTCTAAGCCGCTACGGAACGGACCACACGGGTGGACACAACGCCGACTCCAAGATGTCTCGACCCATTCCCCTGGACCGGCTTCTCATCCCGAGTTGTTTTTCAACGGTCCCAGGCCCCGGCGAAAAACCCAGAGGCCGAAGATAGAACAGACCTCCCGCCGTGTTTTTTTTTCACGCCGCTGGGGGCCCGTTTCTTTTATCCCTGGCGATAACGGGCGTGACGGGGGGTGGGAGGGGGAGCAAGGGGCTGGTAACGTCACAATGCGCGCCAGGGCCGTCTGGGAACCAGCTACCCCTAGCAATTCCCAAACGGCGCCGGCGCGAACTGTGACTTTACCAGTTGTGGGGGGAGGGGGGAGCATCCCCGGTGACGGCCGTTATCGCGATTCGTAGAAAAACGCGCTCGAGAGGGTCGGAGGAG
>CAUYUJ010005291.1:319366-349366 GCA_963575745.1 Prorocentrum cordatum
TAGATCAGACCCCGCCCAAAAGTATATCAGACCACCAACAAGGAGAGCAGACTCCGTCCAAAAGTAGATCAGACTCCGCCCAAAAGTAGATCAGACCACCCATAAGCAGACCGGACCCCGTCCAAAAGTAGACCAGGCCCGCCCACAAGTAGACCAGATCACCCACACGGACAACAGACCCCACCCAGAAGTAGGTCAGACCCCGCTCAAAAGTAGATCAGACCACCCACAAGGAGACCAGACCCCGTCCAAAAGTAGACCAGACCCCAAAAGTATGAATGAGACCTCCACCCAGCGCAGTTGATCGGTTCAAGGACTGAGTGCTGGCAACGAGGCGCGCGCCCGACTCTTCTTGCGTCTCTCCGTGTGCTCGCGCCCATGGCGTCTCAGAAGGGAGCTGCTCCCGTGGCGAAAAAGCCGCGCGCGGCACAGCAGCCTGCAGCGCCGCCTGCAGCGTCGCCCTCGCCGCCCGCGCCATAGGCCGTCGCGGAGCTGCTCGAGATGGATTCGGCCCAGAGCCAGGCGGGGCATCTGTTCAATTGGGCAAAGGGGACGAAGGAGTACGTCGACTATGCTCTCCTCAAGTTCCTGTCTGAGAAGCAAGCACTGGTGTCCTTCAAAGTGCCGGCCTCCGTCATGCTCATCCCTCCTCTGCAAATTTCTGCCGCAGCCTCTGGCGCGCACCTGACATCGTTTCGGGAGGTCATGCAGTACGACAACTTGCAGTTGAGCTTCTCCAAGACGGGGCAGTACGAGGCTGCAGGGACGGTATGGATGCTTGACCCGCTCCCCGCCGACACGTCGGACACCGTCTCTATCAGCCAGCTCGATGCCGCCATGGCGAACTGGAGTGAGGAGAGGCTCTTGCTGTCGTCCGACCACCCGCCGTCGCGGCGCTACTCGTTCGACGTACCGCTCCCAGCGCGAGTTGTCAACACCCAGGTGGCCCAGCGCATGGCCCAAGGCGAATCCACTGTTCCCATGGCAACGGCAGCGCCCATGCTGGCGGGGCATGCGCTTGTGATGGCGTGGTATGGCGCCATGGCGGAGGCATTGTCCGCCGGCAACAGTGATCGCGCATTCAAGCTGTTTGAGGCAGCTTTGTCTGTGCCAATCAGGCTGCGTCTCAGCCCCGACCCTGACGCCTGCCAGCTGGCGTCGCTGCTGTTCTCTGAGAACGTATTCTCTGCTTGCGCAGCCTCTGGCGCGGATTCTTTTTGGAAGGTGGCTGAAAAGGTGAGTCGCCTGACCAAGTACCAGAAGGCTTTGGCCGAGAACCTTTCCATTCCGAAATTGACCGGCGTCCTCAAGTGCTACGGGGTCACGTTCAAGGGCAACGCGCTGACCGACTCACGCGCAAAGGCTTTGAAAAGCCTGACGCCTTTCGTCGGGAATCAAGCTTGCGCCGCGGCCCACTCTTTGGCGGAGGCTTTCTGCCCCGAGCTGCGCGAACCCACGCTGTTGATGCGGCTGGCGCAGCTCTGCGAAGGAAGGGCGGCGCCCCCCCGGGCAGACAAGGACGCGGTCGCCTGCGACTCGATGGCGTTCATCTTGGACTGCTTGCGCGTTGCCCGGCTGACTGGCGAGGCCCCCAGGGCGGAGACGCTGTCTTTGAGCAAGGTCACGGGGCAAGAGAAGAAGACCCCCGCGATGGCGCACGTGCTATTGAAGAAACATGATGTCATCGACTACATTATGCACGAGGCGGCGATGATCGACAAAGAAATGGCGACTACAGTATCCGCGTTTCGCTCGCCGCTTTCCATCGTGAAGCGCTTCTCAGCCTCTGGCGAGAAAAGCTCAGCTGCTGCATTTCGGCGAGAGGGGACCTCCGATACCAGTGGGTTGGAAAACACGTTCGCTGTCCCTGTGGCCGAATGCCGCGACCAGCAAGGCCGAGATGCGAAGACGCAGGCGTTGATCGACTTCACGTGGGCGGTCTGGGCTGGCCACTTCGACGAGGAGCTCAAGGAGCTGGCCGCCCAGGACCTGCAGGGAGGTGCAGCCGCCTTTCTGTGGCGCCGGTACTTCACCGAAAGCACCAAGGAGATGGGTGTCAAGTACCGCGCGCTGACCGCTGCTTGCTCTGCGGGCCCCATTTCAGCTGGCACTGCTGAGGGCACAGCCTCTGGCGTGGTCATGGGTGCGTCGGAGCTCGAGGAGGCCGACCAGGAGGACCTCCAGAAAACCAAGGACTTGCTCTTCTCTCTTCGCAGGAAGACTGTTTCGTTCGTGGCGCTGCCGTCGGTCGGCGGAGCCACTGGCGCGGAACACAGCGCCGCCCAGTTGCAGAAATTGTGGGGGGAGATGCGTCTCGGACATAGGTGCGCCAAGAAAAAGCAAGACGTTCGTGCGTTCGTGGTGTCGGCCGACCTGTTCGCCCCAAACGTGAGCAAGACCGGGGTGGCGGCGAGCTTGGGCGACCCCGTCGCTGTGGATGCGGACCGTTTCGGGCGCGTGCTTGATTTCGTCTCGCAGAAGCGTTCGGTTCACGATGTCGTCATTTTCCTCGATGGTCGGAGCCGGTCGTGCCGCAAGCTGATCGAGGAGAAAGAGGAGAGTCTCGCAGCCTCTGGCGCGCACGCTGTGACTGAGTGTTGGTGCGTGTATGTGCAGCCGAGCAAGGAACAGGACCCCAGAGTCCCGGGAAGAATGACTTCTTTTGCGTGCAACAACAAGGAAGTCGCCATCTGCTCCATCCCGAAAAGGGGCGCCATGAAGGTAGTGCAGCGCGCGGAGTTCAACTTGTGCGGCGAGACAACGAGTTCTGCGACGACGTACACGGGCGTGCCCATGCGGCTTTACAGCGAGCTGCCGCGGATGACCTACGAGACGAAGGCCTCGATCCTGGGAAACGCAGCCGCTGGCGCGGTGAGAGGGGAGCGCGCAGAAATACATCGACGCGAACGGGCACCCCTTCTCGCACTTGGAGGTGAAGCCATTGAGCTTTTGGCAACGGATTTGCGAGCACCACCACATCACGCACATCGTTGACTTCACGGCGGGGTCTGGCGCGTTGGCAATCGCAGCCTCTGGCGCGATGGAGTGCGAGGGCGTGGCGGTCAACGAGGTGCGCCGGGAGTGGCTCGACGCGACCTTGGACCGATGCGCGTTGTACATGGCGGGGCGTGACAATAATTTCGCCCAGAAGCTCGGCGGCGACGGCGGTTTCGTTGAGAAGGTAGAGAAGTATTTCGCGGGAACGATGATGGAGGTGCGGCGCTTGCTCGAACCAATCGCGGACGAGGAGGGCGGGGATGGGGAGAGCTCAGACCCATCGGAGGAGTAGATCGCAGGCGCGCGATCGCGGGCGGGAAAACGACGCAGCCTCTGGCGCGCCGCCTCCGCGGGCTGGCCCTGACACGGTGCCGAAATGTTGTGATCGTCGCGACTTCAGTGCGTGAGCAGTTTTGGGGGGTGACGCCTCTGGCGCGCGAGGAAGCGTGCAAGACCTTCCAGCGCGGCGAAGTTTTGATGGGTAGACCCGTTTCCTGCCCGGAGGGGCAACTTCAGACGCGCCTTTGGACGCGCGCGGCGCTGTTGCGCAAGAGAGGAAATGTTCCGACCCCGCACAGACGCGAGCCCATCCATTCGGCGCCGAAGGCCTTGCCGCCCAGAAGTAGGCCAGACGTCGCCTAGAAGTAAGCCAGACCGCCCGGCAGACCAGGCCAAACCACCCATACGTAGACCAGACCCTGTGCACCAGTAGGGCAGACCCGCCCAAAATTACACCAGACCAATCAAAAGTAGACCAGACCCCGCCCAAAAGTAGATCAGACCCCGCACAAAAGTAGATCAGACCACCCACAAGGAGACTGGACTCCGTCCAAAAGTATATCAGACCCCGCCCAAAAGTAGATCAGACCGCCCATAAGGAGACCAGACCCCGCCCAAAAGTAGATCAGACCACCCACAAGGAGACCATATTCCTTCCAAAAGTATATCAGACCCGCCCAAACGTAGACCAGACCACCCACAAGGACACCAGACCCCGTCCAAAAGTAGATCAGACCCCGCCCAAAAGGAGATCAGACCCAGCACAAAAGTAGATCAGACCGCCCATAAGGAAACCGGACCCCGCCCAAAAGTAGATCAGACCCCGCCCAAACGTAGATGAGACCACCCACAAGGAGACCCAACCCCGCCCGAAGGTAGGCCAGACCCGTCCAAAAGTAAATCAGAATACCCATAACTAGACCAGGCCCAGTCCACAAGTAGAGCAAACCCGCCCAAAAGTAGACCAGACCACCCAGAAGTAGACCAGACTCCGCCCAAAAGTAGATCAGACCCCGCCCAAAAGTAGATCAGACCGCCCACAAGGAGACCAGACCCCGTCCGCAAGTAGAGCAGACCCGCCCAACAGTAGACCAGCCTCCGCCCCAAAGTACACCAGACCCCGCCCAAAAGTAGATCAGACTCCGCCCACAAGTAGATCAGACCACCCACAAGGACACCAGACCCCGCCCAAAAGTAGATCAGACCCCGCACAGTGGAAACCAAAGAAGCCAACCGGGCCGTTTCTGGAAACGAGAAAAAAGAAAACCAGGCCGTTTCTGGAAACGAGGAAAGAAAACCGGGCCGTTTCTGGAAACGGGAAAAGAAAACCGGGCCGTTTCTGGAAACGGGGTAAGAAAAATTGCCGTTTCTGCAACCGAGGGAAGACAACCGGGCCGTTTCTGGAAACGACGGAACAAAACTTGTGGTACCCTCACAAAGAAAGAAAACGTGTTGGGAATCCGAACATGTTTTCTTTCCTCGGTTGCGCAACCGAGGGAAGAAAACATGTTCCCTCGGTTGCGCAGCCGAGGGAAGAAAATGAGATCATTCCGAATGGCAAGCTTTCCTCCTTCGTTTCCAGAAACGGCTTCGTTTTCTTCCGTCGGTTTCAGAAACGGCCGGTTTTCTTTCTTCGTTTCCAGAAACGGCCCGGTTTTCTTCCCTCGTTTTCAGAAACGGCCTTTTTTCTTTCCTCGTTTCCAGAAACGGCCCGGTTTTCTTGTCTCGTTTCCAGAAACGGCCCGGTTTTCCTTCCTCGTTTCCAGAAACGGCCTGGTTTTCTTTTCTCATTTCCAGAAACGGCCCGGCTGTCTTCAGAAACGGCCTAGTTTTCTTCCTGGGCGGGGTCTGACATACTTTGGGCGGGGTTTGGTCTACTTGTGTGTGGTCAGGTATACTTTTGGGCGGGCCTGCTCTACTTGTGGACAGGGTCTGGTCTACTAGTGGGTGTTCTGATCTACTTTTGGGCGGGGTCTGCTTTTCTTGTGACGGGGTCTGGTCTCCTTGTCGGTGGTCTGATCTACTTGTGGGCGGGGTCTGATTTACTTTTGGGCGGGGTCTGGTCTCCCTGTGGGTGGTTTGATCTACTTTTGGGCGGGGTCTGATCCACTTTTGGGCAGGGTCTCGTCTACTTATGGGTGGTCTGGTCTACTGTTCGGCGGGTCGGGTCTACTTTTGGACAGGGTCTGGTCTCCTTGTGGGTGGTCTGATCTGCTTTTGGGCGGGGTCTGATCAACTTTTGGGCGGGGTCTGGTCTCCTTGTGGGTGGTCTGATCTACTTTTGGGCGGGTCTGGTTTACTTTTGGATGGGGTCTGGTCTCCTTATGGCTGGTCTGATCTACTTTTGGGCGGGGTCTGATTTACTTTTGGACGGTGGGTGGTCTGATCTACTCTTGGGTGGGGTCTGATCTACTTTTGGGCGGGGTTTGGTCTATTTATGGGTGGTCGGATCTACTTTTGGGCGGGGTTTGATCTACTTTTGGGCGGGGTTCTGGTCTACTTATGGGTGGTCTGGTCTACTGTTGGGCGGGTATGGTTTACTTTTTGGGCGGGGTCTGGTCTGCTCGTTGGTAGTCTGTTCTACTTTTGGGCGGGGTCTGATCTACTTGTTGGGCGGGGTCTGGTCCATCTGCGGGTGGTCGGATCTACTTTTGAGCGGGTTTGGTCTACTTTTGGGCTGGGTCTGGTCTCCTTGTGGGGTGGTCTGAGCTACTTCAGGGCGGGGTCTGATCTACTTTGGGGCAGGGTCTGGCTTCCTGGTGGTCTGATCTACTTGTGGGCGAGGTCTGATCTACTTTTGGGCGGGGTCTGGTCTTCTTATGGGTGGCCTGGTTTACGTTTGAGCGGTTTTGCTCTACTTGTGGACAGGGTCTGGTCTACTTATGCGTGCTCTGACTTTTTGGTTGGCGGGGGCTGGTCTTCTTTTGGGCGGGGCATTGTCTTCCCATGCTGTAGTATGCGATGCCATGCTATGCTTTGGTGTACTAGGCTATGTCGCTCTGTGCTATGCTATGGTGCCCTGTGCTATGCCGTGACGTGGTCGGTAGGTCATGATGATGATATGAAGTGTCGTGATATGCCACGCTACACGATGCTATGATGTAGCTCTGGCCCCCCTCCCACCCACCTCCCTCTCGCACGAAGGGGTGTCGTGTAGTACATTGCACATTGTATGGGCCCGCCCGTCCTTGAAGACAGTCACTAACGTTTACCCGACGTACTCATTTCCCTGGGAGCTGGAGTGGATCTTGTTTGCCTTTTGGGGGGCACTTTGTATTCCAAGGGGGGGCCACGTGTTCTCCCGCTCTTTCGCGAACGTGTGCAAGAACGGAGAGTCAGGAGTTTATTGGAGGTGAGAGGGGAATGAGGAAGAGAGGAAAAGAGGGGAGGAGGAGGGGGATTAGTAGGAGGCGGAGGTGGATGTGGACCAGGCGGAGGATGGACGAGGAGGAGGAGGGCCAGGAGGAAGAGGAGGGGGAATAGGATGATGAGGACGAGGAGGAGGAGGAGGCGGATGAGGAAATGGTATGCAATGGTAAGCCATGCTATGCAATGCAAAACCTTCCGAAGCCATGGTGCGCTATGCGATGCGCGGCGATGCGATGTTTTGCTATGCTATGCCGACGCGCTGCAATGCTATAGATCCACTTGGTCCCTCTCCCCCACAACCTCCGCATCACCCGAAGGGCGGTCGTGTGGTTTTTTGGGGGCACACTCTCGTGGACTTCAGAGAGCGGCTCGTGCCAGTCATGCAAGTTTGCACGCGCCTGGCACGCGAGGGGAGGGAGGAAGTGGGGGGGGAGGAGGAGGAGGCGGAGGAGGATTTCGAGGGCCCCCGGAGGGCCGTTCGTCGCCACGGCTGGACGTACCTCTGAAAAATGAGGCGTCTGGATCCTGGGAAGGCTCCGGGGACCGGTTTTGAGTACGAAGGGGTGGAGGAAGAAGAGGCAGGGGGCAGCTGCTCTCCACGGTTCTCTCGGCCCAAGCCGCTCGTGCTGCAAGCGCCTTCACTCAGCGCCAGAGCGGCTCGCGCAACCAGCCTCCAGCGGGATGTCGGAGGATCCATTCACTGATCCCCAGCCTCTGGCGGGAGACTTGGCTGAGCCCCACCCTCGGGCGGGACACTTGCGGGAGTGGCGCCAAGACAATCATCTCCGAGTCAGCGAGACCATTGTTTTCGGGAATACCAGCGCGAAGCCGAACAAAAACGCACAACAGCCGTGGCATTACTACTCTGTCCAGCAGCCGGGCGGGGGCTATCAGAAGTGGCTGGTGGTTCCTTTCCTCGTGAGGGCCCCAGCCTCTGGCGGGACACCCCTTCCGAAGGGAGCGCCAGAGGAGGCACGGTTGGAAACCAGAATCCGCAACGGCGTTTTGATGGAGCACTACACGAACATCCATCGGATCGGGGCCCTCTTGGACAGTCACCCGCTTGTATCCACCGTCACACAACACAAGGTCGACAAGGCCCTCGTCCGCAAGCACCTGGACGAGGATTGCCGGGCTGAGAAGTACCACTAGTCTCCTTGGGATTTGTCAGTCACGCTCGCAGCCTCTGGCGCGAAGTTCTATCTAGGGTGGGCCGTAAACGACATCAAGAAGCCGCTCGCTGCGATGTGGTGGGTATTTGCAGGGAAGTCCGCCACGGCGGAGAACCTCGCCCGCGCGGAGGCGATTTTTTTAGATGTCGCCGACGCCGCCCGTTCCTGGCCGCTCGGTTTTCTCCCTGAGGAGAGGCGCTCCGGGGCCACTGCGAGCTCTTCCTCGGCCGGCGTCGCGCCCCAGCCTCTGGCGGTAACTGCAGCGCCGCCGACGGCGCGGCCCCAGCCTCCAGCGGGAGGTGCAGCGCCGCCGCCGGACGACGCCAGCGACAACGCGGGCTCGCCGGCCTCGGACAACGCCCCTGCGGTCGAGCCTCTGGCGGGGGCGCCCGCCGCCGCGCCGGTGGCGCCCGCCGGCGCGACCGGTGCGGCTTCCGCGCTGCTGCCTGCGGCGAGCGGGGGCGCTGGCGCTGCTGCCTGCGGCAAGCCTGCGGACAGGGCGCCAGGCGGCGACCAGCGCCGCGACAACCTCGAGGATGGCCAGCTCCAAGAAGTACTGCGCATTTCCGAGCAACAGGCGTGTGAAATCCGCGATCTTGATTATGAGCCAGATCGGAATTCTGACCTTGCGTCGGAAGAGGGGGAGAAGGAGGAGGAGGCCGAGACCGGGCCGACGCCGCCCCCCCCCCCCAGGGCTGCCGCAGCCCAGGGTGCGCCGCCGCTCGAGGTCGCGAGCGGGGCCTGCGCGTCCAGTCGACCCAGCCTCTGGCGGGGCGGACGGCGAGATCGACCTCGCCATGCACGTGTCCTTCAAGAGACTGCAGCGGCTGACGCCGGAGCAGAAGGAGCGGCTTCGCCAGATTGTGCGCACCAAAGAGAGGCAGATGCACTTCGGCGATTACTGGCAGGGAAGGGCCGGAGATCAGCTCAGCTCCTCGCGGGCGTTGGGTGCTCCTCGGGAGCCACCGGTGACGGCCAGGGCTCGCGACCAGCATCGGGCGCTGCTCCTCGAGGAATTGCAGGACTACGCGGGCCCGATCCCAGACGCTGAGGAGATCATCGCGGGAATCCCTTCCAAGAACGCCAAGCGCCTCGGTGCCAACGAGGATGTCGTCACGGCCATCGCCAGCAGGAAGGTCCACTACATGTTCTTGCTGACACAGCACATGGGGGAGCGTTCGGAGCATGAGCGTCTGACCTTCTGCGAGGAGTGGCCGGACTTGAGCCCAGCCTCTGGCGGGTGGCGTGTGCTCCAGACAGAGGATTGGCAGCAGCTCAAGAAGGAATGGCGGGGGCTGTCTCCAGCGATGCCAAAGCCCAGTCCTTTCCCAGCAACGCCCTCTCCACCCATCCCCGCACCCCCCCACGCAGGAGGGGGTCGGCGAACGAGGAGGGAGAGGACGAGGAGGGGGAAGGGGAGGGAGAGGGCGAGGGCGAGGAGGGGGATGGGGGAGGGGGCGGCACCGTTGGAGACACCCGTCGCCACGACTGAGGACTTTCGCCTGCGCGACACGCGCGACTACGTCAAGCACATTTTGGCGCTGCACGATGGCGAGGCCAGGCTTGTGCACGCAGATTGGAAGCCCTCCCCAGCCTCTGGCGGGGGCATCCTTCAACCTTGCTACTGGCATTACCAATTCTCGCGCAGCTGGGACACATGCTCGTGGCTCTCGTCCTACAGAGGAGACTTCACCAACGAATACTTGGACTGGATCATGACAAAGGACGGCGGCGAGACGGGCTTGATGAGGAGAGACCCAGCCTCTGGCGGGAACTGGCAGATCCGCCATGGCCAGTTCATCACGCTTGCCGAACTCTTTTGGTTCGGGAAAGACTTGTGCTCATGCTGCGATATCTACCGCGCTTGCCTGAGCCTGCCTGTCTGGATCCAGAAGCGCAAGCATCCTGCCTCGCAGAATGCGTCGGGAACCATCAGGCGCAACGCGAAGTCGTATCACTACCTGGAGCACGGTAGGTACGGTTTGCCCCAGACGCCTTGGAAGCGCGGGCGCAAGTGAGCACTTGCCCTCGGCGCCTTCGGTGCCGAGCCCAGCCTCTGGCGGGAATATTCTCGCTCATTTTCCGGCGCCCCTGCCAGTTTAGGCGGAAGTGCAGATTCCGCGTCCGAGCGACGCCGACGTTCCCTTTGAAATAAGCCCCCCTCGTCGTCGTCGTCCCCCCTTCCGCCTCCCTGCTGCAATATGCCTCACATTCTCCCCCCTGCTCCTGATGCTTAGCCTTCTCCCTCGTGAGGGCAAGGGCGCAGCCAAACCCAGCCTCTGGCGGGATGGAGGCCCGACGTGCGGGGAAAGCCCCAGGCAACCAGAAAAGGATTGCCTGCCGCGTCCTCCGGGAGACTTCGCTCCTGCATCACTTTCCCGTCCTCTGCCTGCCCCCCGGCTCTATTTGCCCCCTCCGCCCCCCTCTCCCCTCTCTGCCCCCACCCCGCCCCTGCTAGTCCTCGTCGTCGTCCTCCTGGAGGTCGACCTGGCCCCCAGTGGGAGTCTTCTGTCCCGAGCACCCACCGGGGAAAAGGGGGGGAGGACGAGGAGGAAGAGGAGGCGGAGGAGGAGGAGGAGGAGGAGGAGGAGGGCGGAAGAGGAGGAAGGGGGGGAGGAGGGGGAGGAAGAGGGGGAGGAGGATGGGGGGGGAGGAGGAGGAGGGGGAGGGGGAGGGGGGAGGAGGAGGAGGAAGGGGGAGGGGGAGGGGGATGGAGGAGGAGGGCGGGAGGGAGGGAGGCAGGGAGGGAGGAGGAAAAGGGAGGAGGAGGAGGAGGAAGGAGAAGAGGGAGGGGGATGGATATAGGATTGATTGCATGCCGCAAAGTAGATCAGACGTCTCCGACCAGACCACGCCGAAAAGTAGACGATGCCACACGTCAAAGCAAGCCGCGTCACCCAAAAGTAGACCAGACCCTGCGGACAGGTAGACCAGACCACCCAAAAGTAGATCAGACCCTGCCGACAGGTAGACCAGACCACCCAAAAGTAAACCAGACCCTTCCAAAAAGTAGACCAGACCCTGCCAAAAAATGAGCCAGACCGTGCATACAGTAGACCAGACCCCGCCGAACAGTATACCACACCACCCATAAGTAAACCAATCCCTGCAAAAAAGTAGACGATTCCACCAACCAAAGCAAGCCTTCCCGCCTACAAGTAGACCAGACCCCGCCGAAAAGCAGACCAGACCACACATAAAAATAAGCATTCCCGCCCAAAAGGGCACCAGACCTTGCAACAAATAGACCAGACCACGCGTCAAAGGAAGCCACACCACCCAGAAGTAGACCAGACCCTGCCAAAAAGTAGACCAGACCACCCAAAAGTAGACCAGACCCTGCCAAAAAGTAAACCAGACCACCCAAAAGTAGACCAGACCCTGCCAAAAAGTAGACCAGACCACCAAAAGTAACCGAGACTTTGGCAATAAGTATACCAGACCACCCAAAAGTAGACCACACGCTGCCAAGAAGTATACCAGACCACCCAACCGTAGAGGAGACCCTGGCCAATAGTAGACCGCACCCGGCCACAGAATAGACCGGACCCTGCCAAACAGTAGAGCAGACCCCGCCGAACAGTATACCAGACCACGCAGAAGTAAACAAAACCCTGCCAACAAGTGGACCAGACCCTGCCGATCATAAACCAGATCCTGTCGATCACTACATCCTGCCTAAAAGTGAGCCAGACGCTGCCAAAAAAAGCAGAACAGACTCTGCCAACAAGTAGACCAGACCACTCAATAGTAGACCAGACCCTGCCAAACAGTAGACCAGACCCCACCGAAAAGTAGACCACACCACCCATGAGGAAACCAAGCCCTGCCAAAAAGTAGACGCAGCCCTGCGTAGAAGTACACCAGCTTCTGCAAAACAGTAGACCAGACCCTGCCTAAGATTAGGCCAGACCCTGCCAAAAAGTAGACCATACCTTGCAAAAAGTAGACCAGACCACACAATAGGTGACCCTACCCTGCCAAGAAGTACGGCGGGCTCCGCCGACAAGTAGACCAGACCACCATCAAAACGAACCCAGACACACGTGCATACTTGGCAGACAGCACAAGCCATGCCCCAAAGCAGACGACACTTCTTATATTGGGCCCCAAGACACACGTTTGTCTCTCTCTGCGATCGCGCGTGGACACGCAGGCTCAAGCGCTGATTTATTCAGCACGGGGTCTGCGAACGGCCGCCAGGGCGCGCTGCGTGGCGGGGGGCCTCGCAGCCTCTGGCGCGATGGTGCGCGCATGCAAGACGTGCAAGCAGCGCGCCAGAGACCATGATGGGAGCTGCAAGAACTCGCAGTGCGTGCACTACCGCGCGCCTCGGCTAGGGCAGCACTGGAAAGTGGCCAGAGTGAACGATGTGCTGGGCAAGCCGACGGAGAAAATAGGCGCATGCGTCGCCGGCGGTTTCGCCCTCACTTTGCTTCACAGACATGATATACGCGTCGGCGTAGCGAGCGGCCAGTATCTTCGGGCCGCAGCCTCTGGCGCGATGGCAGTGCGCTTGGAGCTTTTAGCGGTGGTCTATCTGTGCTACTGGCGATGGTCGGCGAGCTCACTTCTTGGACACCTGTCAAAGGCATTATCCCGCTTTGAGCGCGCGGTCTCCGCAGACAGAGCTGAGATCTTAAAGGGCGCGTGGTCTTCGATGGAGGCGGACATGGGCGGTTTTCAGGTGGTCGGAAATCGTGCGGAGCACGATGTTTAGTTTGTATCCCGCAAGCGCAGGGAAAATATGGGAATCTCAGCCCCTGGCGAGACTTTTGCGTATCATCCATACATGGACCCGGGTAGTCGCCGCACTGGTGGACAAGAGTTCCAGAAGCTCTTGCCTGACGTGCAGAATGGCAAACTCCGGGAAGCTTGCGTAGAGCTCGCAGAGCTGTTCGGCTCGAAGCCCACGTTCAGGGACGCCGAGAGCGTTCTGCGAAAGCGCAATATAAAGCTTCGGGCCGGCGGCGCCGCATGCAATCGAGTCAGGCGGTTTGGGCGCCGAAAGCATCCCACGCGGGGCCTCGCGATTGCTGCCCTTTGGATGGGTATTGGGGTCCTCTTCGACGAAAGCGTAAAGGGGAATCCAGCCGTGGCGACGAGAATGCCCCAGGAGGCCCCAAAAAGAGCGAAACATCGTCCTTTCCCCGTCACCTAGCTCGCTCGGCCGCCGGTCCGCACCAGGGTCGGGGCGAGCGGGGTCGGCCTTCCGACGAGCCAGGGGGCGTCGTCGTCGTCGTCGTCATGGTCGTCGGGGACGTCCATTTTGGATCAAGTCGCCGTCATGCTGGCACCGAGTCTTCCTTTCTTTCTTTCCGCATTCTGGTTACACGGCCACTCATTTTGTCTGGCCAATCACTCGACCCACAGTGTGCCGATGGAGGGTCTCGTCGGAGGTCCTGCTGGCGCTCCCGGCGTCGCCGCGGGCGCTTGGGAGCCCGCCGCCGCCGCGCCTGCCCAGGAGCCCAGACCCAAGCGTGGTCGCACGGCCCGCGCGGGAGTCGGTGCCGCGGAGGCCATCGACAGCAGTGACGAGCCTGACGACGACGCCGCGACCGATCCAGGAGACGATGCCGCTGGAGCCGCTGCCGCCGCAGTCTTCCAGCAACCAGCCGCCCTGCCCGAAGGGCTCGAAGCGGGGGAACAGCGTCTTTTTCGTGCACTCACGACCGACTTCAGGCAGATTATGTCCCAGGCCGTGGCCCCTATTGAGCAGAAAGTGGATAAGCTGAATAAGCGCACCAAGCAGACCGACAAGAATGTGGCCTCGCTGAAGACGGACTTCACCGCACTGGCAGCGAGAGTGACTGTACTAGAAACGGGAGGAAGCGGTGGGGGCACAGGCAGCGTTGGTGGTAATCCTAGAGTCGCGTCGGCCGCAGCAAGCTCGACTGGATCCGTAGACGGAGCCGCATTTCCAAACGTTCCTCGAGTTCCAGTGAACAAACGCCAGACCTTGTGCATCGGAGGCTACCAGTACACGGAGGGGTTGGAGCTCGTAGAGGACATGAAGACAGTTTTGAGAGATGCACACATTCTTGGTTGGAAGAAAATTTTTCCTGTTGGCAGCTATGCAGATCGTATCAAGATTGAGTTCGAGACGTCGCAGAAGATGTGGGATTGTCTCGTTGCCATGAAGGGCAAGAAATTTTCATCGTCCTTGGCTCACCCAGCTCGTGCACCTGATCCCCGCCACGCAGGCCGTCGCCAGCTGTGGCACACGATAGATAAGTATCCCGAGGAGCTGACCTGCCAGAACAGGGCCATGCATGCCAAGGACCTCTTGAAGACGGCCATCGCCACCAAGTACCCCGTGCTGAGCGAGTCCGACCTCAACTTGATGATTGACGCCTCGAAGGACATGGGCTCGGTGATATTGCTCAGGCGGATGCTGCCACCAGAGGTCCAGCCCAGGAACCCGCTGAAGATATTGATGCGCAACTTCCCGTCCTACAACCTGAAGGTAGTGCCGGAAGGTCAGCAGTGGTTGACCGCCAACGGCATCCAGATCGACCTCGCGTCGCACATGGATGAGATCAACGATCCGCCACGTCGGGGTAACTCGTGACTAGCTGTGGAGCCACAAAGACGACTTCCGTCCAGCGACGACACTGTCATCATCAGCTGGAACTGCCGTGGAGTTCCGATGAGAAGTGCCGTGAGGGGGCTGGAGTTGATGGAAGTCGAGTTTCACTGGGATATACTTTGCATTCAAGAATTCACAGACATGCGGAAAGTTAGCGACGAGATAGCCGGCCATCGCGTGCTTCTAGGATCCTCTACAAGTGGACGGAAAAGGAGACCCGCGATCGTGGTGCATAAGACACTCAAGGCCTGCGTCAGTGTCGACCCCATCGTCCTGGGGAACAGCATAGCCGTGGGGATCCTGACCCCCCATGGCGGCCATCTCTGGATTATTTGCAGCCACTTTGAAGCCGATACCAGTCATCATGCAAAATATTATCAGGACTTAGCCGATTGTGAGAGTTTGCTCGCCAGATGCCCACATCACTATACGCCCATGCTCTGTGTAGATGCCAATGCCTCTTTCGCTTCCGACAGGTCGGCCACTACCTCGGTCGGACCCTACACCGTCGGAACGAGGACTTGGAAGACGGGCGCTTTTCACGAGTTCATAGTGAGTAATAATCTGATTTTGAGCAACACTTGGAGCAAGCCGCTGCAAGGCTCGGCCACGTGCTTTTATGACGGTAAGTTTGAGCCTCGCCAGATCGACTTCGTGGCCATCGGCAGAGGCCTTTCACGGGGATCGTATGACTGCCAACCCCGCTGCTGCTCTGCCTGGAAGAGTGACCACTGTCCTCTGATTTTTCGGTTCTTTGCAGCGAAGAAACCGAAGCCTGTTTTCGTGCCGAACATAGAGTGCAGCTTTAAAGCCAAACCTGTAGGCTGGCGCTTACTCGATCATTCTTTTTCTAGGAAGGTAGAAGACCACCTGGGAATCGAAGCGCGCTTGAACGTAAGCAGTTGCCTCGAAGATGCCAGCTATCGTTTGTACAGCGACGGCCACTTTAAGCAGTCCTCCAAATCACGCCAAACGTGTGGTTGGGGCTTTGCTGTCTTCCACGACCCCCCTGGGCTCCCCGAAAACTCGAGGGCTCCAGGAACCCAAGTCGATCCGATTTTCCAGAGTTGTGGCCCCGTCTTTCTGGATCCCTCTCAGGAAGGTTTCTTAGGTGCGGTCAGGTGGACGAACAACACCGCGGAGTTGACGGCGGCCTTCGAGATGGGCCTCTGGCTACTGGGGCTACACCTACCGTCAGGCGCTGCTTCGATTCCAAAAGGTTCCACCTTAGAAGTTATTTTCGACTCGACCTACGTCCTGAGGATCCTGGAATACAAGTTTCGACCGAAACATAATGTCGTGCTGGCGATTTTACTTCAGACTGTTTGGGCCGCTGTCAAAAGGGATTTCGTGATCTTTTACTCCTGGGTAAAGGGCCATTCGGAATGTAGAGGAAACACTGTAGCTGATAGTCTGGCTCTCGAAGGAGGCCGTTCGCATCAGGGACCCCTTGGAGCTCACAAATGGACCTCAATCAGACCCTACCCGACCCCTCTCCTGGACGCCAACCTATTTCAATCAAGCCTCAGTAATGCAGACGTGCCAGTGGCTGAACAACAGTATTTATATCATCTTAGCTCGGCACAGCACTCCTGCCAGCTGTTCGGCAAGCGGTGGGCAGACCTGCAGGACAAGCCGCGCAAGGGCCGTGTCAAGAAGTTGGATCGTAACGCAACGGATGCTCCACCGCCCGAAATCGAACTCTCTCGGCATGATCGGCAGGGACAGCCCGTCCCGTCTCTGGGATCTTTCGCCTCCATGGTTGGCAAGTTCGCCGCCTCCTGCGGCAAGAAAATCAACCTGGGACCCCCCAACGTACCGAAGGAGCACCCTTTGAGTTACAGGTTGGAGACCTACCGTAAGGCAAGGGATGTGGAGCAAGACCCGAGCATTCGGCACGCCATGAGTTTGCAGATGGTAGCGCTCATGCGCCAGTATGCGTTTCTGAAGCAAGATTTGCGAGCTGAATATTTCATTAAGCATCGTAAGGTGGATCGTTTCAAGGGGCAGACGAAAGTGAAAGCATTGAAGATCGGGGTAGGGGACACCATCACGACGGACGAAGATGAGATGAGGGAGGAGGTGGCACGGTTTTACGAAGCCCTTTTCAGTGATGAATTCGACCCAGCCTTACCGAAGTGGGTATGGCAGCACTGGGAGCCCGAAGCTGTGACGGCCTTACCACGACGTCTTGATGCCCAGCTGCTCCGTCGATGTCTAGCCAGACTTAAACCGGGTAAAACTTGCTCTAAAGATGACTGTATCGTGATGGAAATGCTTAGAGAACTCAGCACCGAAACTTTGGACATTTTAGCCGAGATCTACGTGCTACGGTTACGCAATCATCCTAGTGAAGCTGCTGATCCTATATTTCACCGACATCAGGTTACATTACTAGCTAAATTTTATGGTGCATGCAGGGTTCGAGACTTCCGTCCGATCGCGCTGCTGTCTTGCTTGCTGAAGCTGTTTTCGATTTGCCTGGGCGAGCTCGCCAAGCTGCCTGAGATGCCTCTCTCTAGACTGCAATTCGCCTTCCGCAAGGGCTACCAGGTACACGAGATTGTGGCCACCACGCGCACACTGGTGGAGCGTGCTGTAGAGTTTCGCGAACCTCTCTATCTGGGGGTGGGGGATCTACATAAGGCTTACGATCATGTGCGACATCATCATATCATCACCAACCACAAGTCCCGTCGGATCCCCCAGATCATCACCGCTGCCTGGCTGAGAGAGGTCAGGAATGGAAGATCAGAGTTTTTGCTTCCTGGTCTGGCGCCTACACGACAGATCTCTCGCACTAGGTCATTGTTGCAAGGGGGCCCTGAGGCCCCCAGTCTTTTCAACCTGTTCCTGGACGATCCGATTACCGAGTTTGAACGAACCTGTGAAATCCATGGGTGGGGTTACCCTCTGGAGCCCGAGGACCTTGCCATCCTGAAGACCCCGAAACGACAAAAACGAGACTTACAGATCAGGCGCCTGCCGTTGATGGTCTTTGCCGACAACTTCTATTTGCTCGCGACGTCCGCGCCGATGCTACGAGGCATGTGGACGGCATGGCACCGCTTGCTGCGTGAGCGCTATGCGTGCAAGATCTTGCACAGCGATTGTTTCTGGCTCACGACTGCGGCCGACTCGGCTGCGATTCTCAGATTGGGGGAGGACATTATTCCCAGGAAGGGCCGAGGAGAAGGTTTCCGACAGTTGGGCGCGTGGATAACGCTAGATAACTGTGCGTCGGCGGCGGTCAACCGTGGGATCTCCAGGGCCTGGGCCGCTTTTGGTTCCCACCGTGCTCTCCTCTGCAACACGAAGACCCCCATCCTCAAGCGCCTGAATTTGCTGGACTCGGTTGTGCGCTCGGCGGCTTTTTTTCTGTTTTGGCAGCCTGAATTTCACCAGGGCTCAGTTGAGCCAACTACGTGCGGTACAGTACCGCATGATTCGCCATATGTTGGGAGTGAGGAAAGCCGACGACGAACAGATGGATCAATATATGAAACGGGTTTATCATATTATTCACTCACAAATGGCCAAAGCCAATACTCGTATGTGGGATGAATATGTACTTCTGCTAGGACATCGTTGGGCGGGTCATGTTGCCCGTATGCAAATATATGATCAAGATCGTGTCGTCTATCGAGCCTCGGTGTATAAAGATTATCGCTATCTTCGACATCTCGAACAGGAAATAGGCAGCCAGGGACATCACTATAATTTCCATGTATGGCGATGGGAGAAGCAGTTCGCTGATTTTTACGGCACGACTTGGAGAGAGCTGGCCGTGCAGCAGGAGGCCTGGAAGGACTCCGAGATCGACTGGCTAACCTTTCGGAAGAACACGTTCAATGGACAGGGGAAACCCAAAAAGCACAAACCCAATCCTGAGGCTTCCTGGATTTACCTGAGTTTCCAACACTATGCTTCCCTTAATGCCGACCTTAGTTCTTTTTGACTGGATCGACTTGGGGGTCTTCTTAGGCATCCGCACCATAGTATGTCTTCCTGGGGAGGTAGGCTTTGTGTTTAGTCTCCCCGACGTCCCACACCACTTTGAAGCATCCCGATCGGCTCGGCCCCTAGAGGTACCTCCTTGAATGCCGTGTGAAGTGAAGTGAAGTGAAGTCGGGGACGTCGTCGTCGTCGTCGTCGTCGTCGTCGTCGTCGCCGTCGTCGCCGCCGCCGCCGCCGCCGCCGCCGCCGCCGCCGCCGTCGTCGTCGTCGTCGTCGTCGTCGTCGTCGTCGTCGTCGTCGTCGTCGCCGTCGTCGCCGCCGTCGGCGCCGCCTCCTGCCTGGCGCCCCCTCTCGTCCCTCCCGCATTCCTGCCCCTCCCCTCTGAACGGATTTGCGTTCCGCTTTCTTGCTCTCAAGGTTTGTGCGTTGGCTGTTCAAAGCGGAGGGCCTGCGCGTGCCCGTCGAGGACAAAGATTGGACCCTGCTCGCTGGCATGGGGTCTGGCGCTGAAGAGGGCCTGGCCGACGCAGGTATTGATTCCTTCGAACAGGCGGAGGCGGCCTGCGCCATTTTGGCAGTCGAAATCGCAGCCTCTGGCGCGACGCCCCTGGGAGACGGCGTCGGTGCCTCCCCTAGCGCGACATGCGAGGTCGACGACCTCGTCTGTTTCCTGTGCTTGAGCAAGAACAAAGAAGCTGTTCCTCGCAGGGTGTTCCCGCCGCCTGCGCCCCCAGTGACCATCGCGCAAGATTTGGGGCTGGTTGCTCCAGTCGCAGCCCCTGGCGCGAGAGTGCCCTCAGGCGAGACTCTTTGTCATGCGAGGGTCAGAAGTAAAACCGCAGCAAAGCCGGCCATCGTCTCCATCGCCGCGTGTGTGCTCCAGGACATCCTGCGCTGGGTGAGTGCTCCCGCCGCGGGCGCAATGAGTAACTGTTGTCGCGCATGGCACGCAGGAGGTCTATTCCTAGCCTGCGCGGTGTCTGAGAGGAGGCGGGGCGTCGCAGACTCTGTCGCGAGCATCTTGTCTTTCGATGCTAAACCCGCCCGGGCGCTGCTTGATGCAGGGGCCGCCAAACCTGATGTGCTCCGCGCCTGGGCCTCCGCGTGGGAATTGCTCGATGGGCCCCCCCCGCGTGCTTGTTTGAGCTTCGACGGGCGATTGTTGTCCATGGCTCTAGCTCGCATGGGCGTCAAGGAACACTTTCGGGGCGACGCGAAGGGCGCGGCTGCCCGGATGTTTCTGGACGCAGGCGGGGAATATTCGCTTGCGAAGGGCCCTTCACTTGCGGCGGTGGAAAAAAAAACGCTTGCAGCGATAGAGCGCCATGTGCTGATGATGATGGCGCCCAGCGATTCTGGCCTCTGGCGATGATTCGCAGCCTCTGGCGCGAACCAGCGTGGGGGGCGGCCGCTGGGGCGGCTGCTGGGGGCGACCAGCATTCGGGGCGTCTGGTCGCAATAGTGCGGGCTCGGGGGGTCGGCAGCGCTCGATAGTAGAGGCACCTGTGAGAGCGGGGCGTCCCGCTGCGCCTGCGCGCGGACGTCGGCGAACGCGGCGCGTGCTTGAACCATGCCAGAGAAAACTACACCTCCTCCTCCTCCTCCTCCTCCTCCTCTTCCTCCTCCTCCTCTCCTCCCTCCCCTCCCCTCTCCTCCCCTCCCCTCCCTCCTTCCTGCCGAGAAGTGCTGCGACACGTCGTGACGGCGGGGGCGGTCTTCGGTGGATCCCAGGAGGGAGGATGGAGGAGGAAGAGGAGGAGGCGGAGGAGGAGGGGGAGGAGGAGGAGGGGGGAGGGGGAGGAGGAGGAGGAGGAGGAGGAGGAGGGGGAGGCCCCCTGGAGGGCTCCGGGACGCTTCCGCCGGGAACCCCAGAGGTTTCCGGTGATTTGCCAGAGACCAGAGGCCTTGGGAGACCTCTGGGGGCCTGGGTCGCCAGCAGGGGCGCGGAGGATGGCCGCGCTCAGCGCTTCGCGGCCCGGGCCTAGGGGGTGTGCTCTTCTCCATGCCAGTGTTGACGTTGCTACTATTGCAACTGATGGCGACACCGCTGTCAATTCCACCGCTACTGCAATTGCAGGTGCTACCACTACTACGGCGACGAAAACGGCGATGACGACGTCGACGGCGGCGGCGAGGGCGACGACGACAGGGGCGAAAACGACGACGACGACGGCGGCGGCGGCGGCGGTGCGAGGACGACGGCGACGGCGACGCCGACGACAACGACGACGGCGGCGGCGACAGCGGCGACGGCGACGGCGGCGACGGCGGCGGCGGGGGCGACGGCGACGACGACGACGACGGTGGCGGCGGCGGCTGCGGCAGTGGTTGCGGCGGCTTCGACGACGGCGACGACGACGACGACGACGACGACGACGACGACGACGACGGCGGCGGCGGCGGCGGCGGCGGCGGCGACGCTTATTGTAATGATTTTGGCTTGGTGGACCGGTTAGCAACTCGGACAAGGTCGCAAGCAGCGGTCGACGCCGCTCCAGGGCTACAGCTCGCTGCGCTGGGGCAGGTGCCACCGGCGCAAGGGCTGCCCTGCCGCGCGCGGGCAGGATCGGGCCACGGGCCGTGGCCGTGAAGCCGACGACCTGGAGAAGCACGAGAACCCAGAGCCAGAGACCGAGCAGCCTGGGAACCTTGGCGGCCCGGACCTCTGCGCGCTGGAGCTGAGTGCCGTGGAGGAGGACGATCAGGACTTCTTCGGCGCAGCGGTGGACTCGGGGGCTGCGGCCAGCGCGGTGCCGAACACTTGGTTCCAGGACGTGCAGGCGAGGCCGACGGTCTCCAGCGAGAGCGGTGCCACCTATCGGGCGGCCAACGGGAAGCCGGTGCGCGACGAGGGCGACGAGGTCATCGACGTGATGAAGGAGGGCGGCAACGTGAGGCGGTTGGGGTGCACATCGACCAGAGTGCGCCGCATGCCGATGGCAGTGTCGAAGCTGGTCGAGAAGTGCCGCGAGGTGTACTTCGGGCCGCTGGGCAGCTGCGCCAAGCGCATCGTGGGCGGCAGGAAGCACCCAGTTCACTTGGGGGCGGAGTGTGCCCCATCATGCTGAAGAGGGTGAGCAGGTGCACGGGGCAGCCTGTCCTGGACCTGAGTGCGATGTCGGGAAACGCGCGGCATGCGCGGCAGTGAGACTTGTGAGGGGATTTTGTGGAGTTCTGGAGGCTGGCACTTGATGCGGCGCCCGTCGGGGCCGAGGACGGCGATCTCATGGGGGCGGGCCCGCCAGTCACGGTGGCGCCGCGAACGTTCGAGCCTGCCCAGGTCGAGCGTGAGGCGCGCGAGGTGGCTGGCCACGTGCAGTGCAGAGCACGCTGCGGTGACTGCGCGCGTGGGCTCGGCCGCGATTCTGATCGTCGACGGCTAGGCGCCGAGCGAGAGCATCTGGTCAACGCGATGTCCATGGACTGCGCGCGCGTTCTTCGGATGCGACTCGGAGCGGGCAGCTCCCGCCTTGGTGCTACGTGGGCGCGACGGTCGGTGGGCGGCGCCCATCGCAGCAACGAGCAAGGGTTCGCGCGAGACGTGGATCATCGAGGCTGTGGCGGATGCCATCAGATACGCGGGCGCGAGGCACTTCGTGTTCAACGGCGACCTGGGGCTGGCTATAGTTGACGCGAAGAACAAGGTCATCGAGAAGCTGGGCGAGCCGTTCGCGATTGTGAAAGAGGGGAGTCAGGTGGGCGCGCGCCAGGTCAACGGCGCGATCGAGTGGGCTGTGCAGTCCGTGGGCGGTGTCGCGAGGGCGCTGAAGCTGGAGGTGGAGCGCCGGTGCAAGATAGTCATCGAGCACGATCACATGATCGTGCCTTTCCTCATCAGCTACACCGGCGTGGTACTCGGCCCGTTCGAGGTGGGAGCGGGCGGGCGCGCGGCGTGTTAGCGGCTTTGAGGGAAGAAGTGCCGCGGCGAGCTCCCGCCGTTCGCTGGCTGGGGCGGCGTTCTACCTACAGGCGGTCCGGAACGCGGGGCCGAAGAACAAGCTGGGCGCCAAGTGGCTCGCGGGCGTCTTCGCGGGCGTGAAGCTGACGACTCATGAATTGCACGTCGGCTCGGGGGCGGGCGCGGCGCGCGCTCGGGCCCTCGAGGAAGGCAGGCGACGCGCGCTGCGACGTCGAACTGCCGGGGAAACTGCGGGGCTCACCGCGGAGACCGCTGCCGGGTGCAGCTCGAGACGGGAACAAGGCGCCGTCGGCGAGGTTCCCGATCGACGAGGCGCCCGATGAGGCGCCTCTGCCCATGGGGCCGCGGGGGGCGCAGCCGGGCGCGGGCCCGGGCGGCGCCTTCGGCCCGCGGCGCGCGTGAATGCGCAACGAGGTCGATGGCGAGAAGTTTGGCCGCGCTCCAGGGTGCATCGGGTCGCTATGTGGCTGGCCTCCCGGCGCGCAGCCGCAGCGAGGAGTGCAGGGCCGGGATTGCGAGGCTGATGGAGGGCGACTTCGACATGCGCAAGCGCGTGAGGATTGCGGAGGAGCGCCGCGGTGAGAAGCGGGCGGCTCCTGAGGCGGCGGCGCCAGAGGCTGCCGGGGCGGCTGGACAGCTGGCCTCCGACGAGTCGCAAGGGGCTGCTGCGTCCAGCAGCTTAGCAGCGGTGCCGGGGCAGCCGGCGCCGCTCGCGGTTGGAGACCTGCGCGACGAGCTCGGCCTGGCGGCCGCGGGGGGAGGCGAGCTGCCGAAGCGCTCCGCCGACGACCTGCCGAGCCTGGCGCAGGCGAAGCGAGAGGGGGGGGACCGGCCGATGGACGTGTGCGCGCTGGGGTAGATCGAGCGTATCATGGACGTCCTGGACTTCTTCGGCGCGGACTGAGTTGTTCGGGCCTGGCAAGTTTACGAGCAGAGCGGCGTCGTTCGGCCTGGGCCCGGGCCTCGCGTTCGACCTGACGGCGTGCGACGAGGGCGTCGTGCCGCGGGGCCTGTCGGACCCAGCGCGCCAGAAGGTGAGCGAGGTTCTCATCGACGAGGAGAAGCCCGACCTGCTCGCGGGGTCGCCCATGTGCAGGACATTCAGTGCCATTCTGAACCTGGACAAGGATAAGGACCCAGACGCGTGCGCGCAGAAGGTCATCGAGGGCATCATGCACTTGAAGTTCTGCGTGAAGCAGTGCATCGACCAGGTCGTGGAGGGGAGATGCTTCCCCCGCGAGCATCCAGACCGAGCATAGAGCTGGTAATTTGACTTTGCGCTGGAGCTCATGCAGCGGCCGGTGTTTTCGCGAGTTGTGGGACATCGATGCTGCTGGGGCCAGCGGGCGGTGGATTTCGATTGCGAGACGATGGGCCTGGTTCTCAAGCCCGCCGGCTGGATGTGCAACTCCGAGCGCATCCTGGCCGAGTTGTCGAGGGGGTGTGGGAGCGAGACGCCTCCTCGCAGGAAGTGGCGCCGTCGCGTTCCGTTGGGGGGGGGGGGGGGGGGCTAGGACGAGGATGGCGCGGAATTATCCGCCAGCTCTGGTAGCAGCTATCATGAGAGGCACGAAGGCGCTGATGATGGTACACGGCAACCTGAGCGAGTTGACCGCGGGCGTGACCTGCGAGGAGGACCCGGCGAACTGGGGCGCGGGGGACTGCGAGGAGTTCAGGGGGAACGTGTCCAGGCAGCTCTTGGACACCAAGCTGGTCCGCGCAGGCCGGGGGGGGGGAGCTGTGGCGCATGGGCGAGATGACGGTGTGCGAGGAGGTCCCAGAGCTTCTGCATGGAGGAGACTGGGGCGGCGCCCATCTAAAGCAAGTGGGTGGACGACAGGGCGACGACGCTCGCCCAGAGATCGGATGCAGATCTGCCGCGATGGAGTTGAAGTGTGCGCAGCAAAGGGCTGGCGTCTTCAGAGACGACGTGTTCTCGGCCACACCGCCGCAAGAGGTTGTCCAGATGCTATTCGGTAAGATGATGAGCAGGGGGCGCGGCGATTGCAGGCGGAGGAAGCTGATGTTCATAGACACTCGCAGGGCGCACTTCCACGGCCCGGCGCGCTGGCGGGTATGTGTCCAGCTGCCGACCGAGCGGCGCAAGCTGGGCCGGTGCGCATTGCTCCTCGAGATCATGTGCGGCACGAGAGACGCAGCGGCCAACTTCGCCGACAAGGTGATGGAGGTGCTGCGCGAGGTGGGCTTCGCGATCGGCGTGTGCTGCCCATGCTTGTGCAGGCGCGACGGCAGCGGCGTCCTGCTCTTCTACCGCGGGGGCGACGTCGTGGCGGAGGGCGAGAACGAGGCGCCGGAGTTTTTCGAGGTCGAGCTGTCCATGCGCCTGCTGGTGAAGTTGCAAGGGGCGCTCGGTTGGGGCCTCAGCGACATGCGAGTGATCGCGCTGCTCGACAGGATCGTCCCGCTGACCGAGACCGAGACCGAGATCGGCGTTCCGTGCTGGCAGTTGGAGGGTGACCCCCGCCATCCAGAGATAGTCCCGTCGCAGTTCGGGCTCGGGCTGGACATGGGGCAGCGAGCGAGTCGCGTCGCTTGGTGTCGAGTGGGCGGCGGAAGAGTTGCTGAAGTGGCCCCTGCTCAATGCGACGGAGACGGCCCTCTTCCGCAGCGTGTGCGCGAGGATCAACTACCTGGCGACGGATCGCATCGACCTGCTATGCGCGGCGAAGAAATTAGCGAGATCGATGAGCAAGCCAACGCAGGTGGCCATGATATGGTCAAGCGCATCGGACGCTACTTGCCGAGGGTCGTGCAGCGCTTCGTTCAGCAAGACGAGCCGGACATCCTGACGGTGGCGTGTGACTCAGACCACGCGGACTGCGTGATCACACGGCGCAGTGCTACGGGGCCAGCGCTGCGCCGCGGCGCTCGCCTGCTGAAGGCGAGCGCCAGCGCGCAAATGTGGTGGCGACGTCCAGTGGCGAGTCGGAGTTCTGCGCGATCGCGCGCGGCACCGGCGTGGGGCTCGGCGCGCAGAGCATATGCAAGGATTTCGGGCTGGTGAAGTGCCTGGGGATCGAGACGGATGCGACAGCCGGGCGCGGCGTGGCGCTCAGGCTGGGCGCGGGTAAGGTGAGGCGCCTACACATGCAGTGCGTGTGGGCGCAGGGCAGCTTTCATGAGAGGCGAGCGAAGCAAGTCAAGGTCCCGGGCGAGTCGAACACTGCCGACCTGATGACCAAGCACCTCGCGGGCGAGAAGATCGATTTCTTCCTGGATCGGTGCGGGCTCGTGAACCTGGAGGGGCGCAGTAAGCTGTCCCTGAGGGCGGCAGTTTGATGCGGCTTGGGCCGAGGAGCTCGGCCACATCTTTTCCATATAGCAGTGCGGCTGTGAGCCGCGGCGAGAGCAGCTGCAGGCGTGTCCGCGCCTGTCAACGGCGACGCGACTGGCGCGGCCTGGTCGAGGTGGGCATCTTCCCACAGCCGTGTCGGTTCAAAAGGAAGTAATCATCGACAAAACTCACATTTCCAGAACACACTGTTCGATGGGTAGCAGGTGTTGCGGAGACCTCTATGTAAACAGTGTTTGCGGCAATGTTGTAGAGAACCGATATATCCATCACCACAGTAATTCGTTTGGAAGGAAGGTACGCTAATCAGTTTCAAGTGGAACAACCTCTTTTGCTACGTGTTCTGAGCTCCAGCAACCCGCGCAATGCGCGTTCCGGCGCGCGCCGGTCACCCGTCACCCGTCACTTGTTGTCGGGGGGAAACAAAACAGAAACCAATTTTCGCTGGTGAGTCAGACGGAATTCGAGGTGGTCGCATATTTTGGGACGTGGGTCCTCCTCCGAAGATGTTTCGGGCGACTGGGGCCTTCGAGGTCCCCCCACACGGTGCGGTAGCGGACCGTGCGGTGAGGTCTTTGGGGGTTCGGGATTCCGAGGAACCTGCACGGTCTGTCACCACGCCTGTTTGGTGGCCCCGACGGCGCTTTCGCTGTGAATCAAAGGGTGTCCTGCAGGGGAATGGTTCACGAAGTTTTCCACTGGTCTCGGTCTCCTGGGGTCCTCTTCCGGGCCCCGTCATCGGACGACCTGCAGGGGACGAGGTCCCGAGCTTTTCCGCCGTTTTCGGTCTCCCGGGGCCCTCCCCCAGGCCCTGGGACGGTCAGCGAACGACTCAGGACGAGACGCTGGTCTCGGGGGGGAGCCGCTGCTAGGTCCAAGACCCGTTTCTGTCAGGCCCTTTTCTTCCATGCCAGTTGTTTCTTCGACAAGTCACGGGGGCGATACAGTCGGACCGAGGTATCAAATCGAGGTCGGTCCGGGGAGGGTGCCCTAATGTTTTTCGTGCTTATTGGACGTTTTGTGCACCCTGGGGAGGATACCCTGGGATGTCTTGTGTGGTTTGGCCAGCGGGGGGTCTTGTGTTCTTGAGGGATGTTCTTCTGGCCTAGGTCCGACTGTACGCCCGAGGTGTCAGCACGGCCTCCTCGACGCCCACAGCGCTGCAGTATCCAGGGGGGCAGCAATAATATGGCAGCGCAAAGGCAGGAATAATACATGAGACTGAAAGGTTGACAGATATCCGAGGCCAGGATTTAACAATCGCCGCCGCCGGGGGGAGCGATCTTCGAAGACCTCGGCAGGCGGTGGATACGAGCCTGCCGAGCTTCCCGAGGATCGATCCCCGAGGCAGAAGATGGATAAATCCCGCCTCGCAACACAGGCGTGCAGTACTCCTGCCCCTCGTCCAGTCCTGAACCTCCAACACTTCCACCCCGAACAGTGGCCGCCTGGTCCCTTTGCTGCTGTCGCTCCTCCCAGCCGTCGTGGCACCCGCCTGCCTCGCCCAGCAGGGTCCCTTGAGACCGATGCCTGGGTGCTCATTGGGGGCGTCGCGGTGGGAGTCCGAGGACTGTGTGTATGTGTGTATGTGTGTGTGTGTGTGTGTGTGTGAGTGTGTGAGTGTGTGAGTGTGTGTGTGTGTGTCTGTGTCTGTGTGTCTGTGTGTCTGTGTGTCTGTGTGTCTGTGTGTCTGTGTGTCTGTGTGTGTGTGTGTGTGTGTCTGTCTGTCTGTCTGTCTGTCTGTCTGTCAGTGAGTGTGTGTGGTTATCGTGGCCAGTGCCTCTATATCTCCCAGAGTTCATGGCTCCCTCCCCTTCTCTGCAGCAGGCTCCCTGGCGCCCCCCCCGTCGTCCGCGCACGTGCCTCGGGCCAGGATGCGAACACTCCACGGGCGGGCACTCTCTAAGCCGCTACGGAACGGACCACACGGGTGGACACAACGCCGACTCCAAGATGTCTCGACCCATTCCCCTGGACCGGCTTCTCATCCCGAGTTGTTTTTCAACGGTCCCAGGCCCCGGCGAAAAACCCAGAGGCCGAAGATAGAACAGACCTCCCGCCGTGTTTTTTTTTCACGCCGCTGGGGGCCCGTTTCTTTTATCCCTGGCGATAACGGGCGTGACGGGGGGTGGGAGGGGGAGCAAGGGGCTGGTAACGTCACAATGCGCGCCAGGGCCGTCTGGGAACCAGCTACCCCTAGCAATTCCCAAACGGCGCCGGCGCGAACTGTGACTTTACCAGTTGTGGGGGGAGGGGGGAGCATCCCCGGTGACGGCCGTTATCGCGATTCGTAGAAAAACGCGCTCGAGAGGGTCGGAGGAGGAGGCGGAGGCGGAGGCGAGTAGGAGGAGGAGGAGGCGGAGGAGGAGGCAGAGGAGGAGGCGGAGGAGGAGGAGGGTAGGAGGAGGAGGAGGAGGCGGAGGAGGCGGAGGAGGAGGAGCAGGAGGAGGAGGAGGAGGAGGAGGAGGAGGAGGAGGAGGAGGAGGAGGAGGAGGCAGGAGGCAGGAGGCACGAGGCAGGAGGCGGAGGAGGAGGAGGAGGAGGAGGAGGAGGAGGAGGAGGAGGAGGAGGAGGAGGAGGAGGAGGAGGAGAGGAGGGAGGGAGGCGGAGGAGGAGGAGTAGTAGGAGGAGAAGGCGGAGGAGGAGGAGGCGGAGGACGAGGAGGAGGAGGAGGAGGCGCAGGAGGAGGAGGAGGAGGAGGAGGAGGAGGAGGAGGAGGAGGAGGAGGAGGAGGAGGAGGAGGAGCTCCCCGATTACCTACAGCTCTCTCGGCCGGGGGAGGAGACAGGGGAGGGGGGGGGACCAGGGCACCGCCGCGCTGTTCGAGCTGCACCGCCGGCTCCTGAGCGAGCCCGAAGACGGCCCGCCGCTGAACGGCGAGGGCGGCGGCGCTGAGGGGCTGCTCCGCCTGGCCGTCCCTACTCTGGACTTCTTAATAAGCGTTGGGGGGTACCCCCCCGACGGGGGTCAACCTCGCCTCGTCGTCGCGCCGCGACGGGGGTTCGGAGCGCCTTCGGCGCGGTGGCTGGCCGCGAGCACGAAGGGGGGGGGGGTCGAGAGGGGAGCCGCTCGTTTTGGGCGTAAAGCTCTAGTTAGCAAGGACTCGGGCTTGCTCACGCGTTCTGACGAGCCCGTCCTCGGTTTTGACGGTCCAGTTGTCGTGGGAGTTTTGCAGCGGGAGCTCGCGTCAAGTTTCAGATCGGGTCTTGTCATTTTCCTGACGGTCCCGTCGGGTCAATCCGAGTCCCCCGAACGTGGGTCTTACGTCTCCCCGATTGATGTCACCGAGCACTTCGGATGTGCTCTTCTGAGGGTGGACCCTGAGCTCCGGGGGGTGCATTTTTTTACACTGTGCGTTTTCGTCCTGAATCGAGCCCCAGGGCCATCACAGCTTGACCTGGCTCGACAACTGCAGCAGAAAGCGATGTTCCCCAACCAGAGCTTGCCTCTTGCCTCTGTAGGGGTCCTAGCGGATTCATATGGTTAGGTGAGGTGTGCCGCCGATTTCCGCGGCCCGCCCGGGTGCCCGGGTGCTCGGGGGCCCGGGGGCCCAGGTGCTTGGGTGCCTGGGTGCCCTGGTGCCCTATAGCGCTATATCCCTACAGCCCTATAGCCCAACGGCCCAAGATGCCCTATAGCTTGATAGCCCTATAGCCTTATAGCCTTATGAGCCTATAGCCCTATCGCCCTAGAGCCTTATAGCGCTATAGCCCTATAGCCTTATAGCCCTATAGCCCCATACCCTATAGCCCTATAGCCCTATAACTTTATAGCCTTCTGGCCCTATCGCCCTATCGCCCTAGAGCCGTATAGCTCTGTAGCCCTATAGCCTTATAGCCCTATGTATAGATTTATAGCCTTAAAGCGCTATAGCCCTATAGCCTAATAGCCCCGTAGCCCCATAGCCCTATGGACCTATAGCCCTATAGCCCAAGAGCCCAACAACCCTATAGTCCTATCGCCCTATAGCCCTATAGCCCTATATCCCTATAGCCTTATAGCCTTACAGCCCTGTATCCCTGTAGCCTTATAGCCCTATAGCCCCATAGCTCTATATGCCTATAGCCCTATAGCCCCGTAGCCCTATATCCCTATAGCCCTATAGCCCTAGGGTCCTACAGCCCTATAGCCCCTATATCCCTATATACTCATAGCCCTATGGTCCTATAGCCCTATAGCCCTATAGCCCTATAGCCTCATAGCCTTATAGCCCGATAGCCCTATAGTCCTATAATCCTATAGCCCTATACCTCTATATATGCCTATAGCCCTATAGCCCTATAGCCCCATAGCCCTACATCCCTATAGCCCTATAGCCCTACGTCGGCCCAATGAAAGTTTCTTGAATTTTCATCACGACGCTGGCCGGCGGAAGTCGACGGAAGTAAAACGAGGCGGAAGACGG
>CAUYUJ010005291.1:354366-359366 GCA_963575745.1 Prorocentrum cordatum
CGTGTAGTGACTAGATAAGTAGTGAGTAGTTCGTAGTAAGTGGTGAGTAGTGAAGGATAAGTCGTGCTTAGTGAGTAGTGAGTAGTGACGAGTGAGTAATGAGTAGGGAGTAGTGAGTAGTGAGTAGTGAGTAGCGAGTAGCGACTATTGAGCACGCAGTAGTGAGTAGTGAATAGTGCGTAGTGGGTAATGGAGTACTGATCAGTGAGCAGTGATTAGCGAGTAACGAGTAGCGAACAGTGAGTAGTAAGTAGTATGTAGTGATGAGTGAATTGTGAGTAGTGAAAAGTGGGAGTAGATTTGGGACTAGGACGTAGGGAGTAGGGAGTAGTAAGTAGTGACTTGTGACTCGTGAGTAGTCGGTAGTGGGTAGTGTGTAGTGACTCGTGACTAGAGGAATGGGTCGGGAGTAGTGGGCAGTGAGTAGGGAGTGGTGCATAGTGATTAGTGGGCAGTGGGTAGTGGGTACTGAATACTGTGTCGCGAAAAGTGGGTAGTGCGCAGTGCGTAGTGACTAGTGCGTAGTGAATAATGAGTCGTTCGTAGTCAGTAGTTACCAGTGAGCAGTGAGTAGCCAGTTGTCAGTAGTGGGTGGTGAGAGGTGAGTAGTGGGTCGTGAGTCTTGAGTAATGAGTAGTGAGTAGTGAGTCTGGAGTAGGGAGTAGTGAATGGTGATCAGTGAATTGTGAGTAGTGGGTCGTGACTAGTGAGCAGTGAGTAGAGGAGTCATTAGTGAGTAGTGAGTAGTGAATCGCGAGTAGTGAGTAGTGAGTAGTGGGTAGTGAGTCGTGAGTAGCGAGTAATAGGAATAGTGAGTAGTGAGTCGTGCGTAGTTAGTAGTGAGTAGTGAGTAGTGAGTACTGAGTAGTGAGTTAGTGAGTATTGACCTGGCGTACGGAGTCCAATTCTGGGTTCGATTGATGGGTTGGGGTTCGAGTTTAGGGTTGGGGTGTAGGGCTTGGGGGTGGGGTCGGGGGGTGGAGGTTAGGGTTAGGTGTTGAGGTAGGGGTTGGGACAAGCTGCCCACCCGCCCGCAAGCCGCTTAGCTCATTCCCGCCCGCCCTCCCAACGCATAGCCCGAGCCTGAGTATGTTCAACGGTCGTCTTTGGATGGGCAGCTATTGGGAACCAAAAGCGACCCCATGTGCGCGACGCTGGGTCCCGAGCGTGCCAGGCACGTCTGGTGCACCATATGCGCCACGTGTTCCATGTGGGCCAGGTGTGCTGCATAATCCAGCCGCGCCAGGTGCGCCACGTCTGGGGCACGTGCCGAGTGAATCAGGTGCGCTTGCGCACGTGACAGCACTCATCGGGAAACATGTCGGCCCCCACCATTTTTGTCGAAAGCCAGTGCCCATCATTGTGTCTGGAGGGCCTGCGCACAGCGGGCCATACGCCACCACCCCCGCCGTCCTTGTCAAAAACCACTTGACAGTGATCGCGGGATCGCCGCGCATGATCCAGGTTTAGCCGTGAGGTGTATTTTTTTTATCAGGGATGGTAGTCCTGCGTGCAGCAGGGGATCTGTTGACCCCCCGCCGTCCCTGAACAAACAATGTGTTCGTGGGCCTCAAGAACATGACTCAAGACTTCGCCCCAAAGTTTACTTTATGTTTTTTGTTTGACAGAGATGATGGGGGGGCCGCATCGGGTTGGCCCTGCATGCTCCCTACCAATGTGGAGGCAGAGTGCGTTTTGTATTGTTTTGTTGTCAGGGAGGGTGGGGGGTGGCCCGCATGGGGTCGGCATGGTTCCGGGTTGGCTGCCGGCCAGGTGGGGGAGGGGTGTATATTAATAGGGAGCAGTGATTTATTTAGGGTTAGGATTGGTAGTGATCTTTTTCTGGAGCCAGGGGGCGGCGTAGCGAAAGGGTGGGAGGGGGGGGGCCGAGTTTCGAGTCCAAAGGGGGCGAGGGGGGAGGGGGTCCAGAGCCCCCCCCGTTTTGAAAGGAACGGGGGGAGTCCGCCGACGACGGACCTGGAAAGGGAGGGGTCGGGCCCGCCGACGGCGGACCTGGAAAGGGGGGGAGGGTTCGCCGGCGACGGACCGGGGAACGGGGGGATACGGGGGGGGGGCGGGGTCCTGGACCCCCCCTTCAATTTGAGGGGGATCCAGCGGCGCGCGCCCTCCAGGACAGGCCACCCTGGAGTAGGTCGCAGAGGTCTGAACACAAGGGGCCGCCTCCAGCGGTGCCTGATATGGTTGGATTGGTCTATGAGACTACCTCCGCGAAGGCTCCGCCCCGATGAGCTGGAGCTGCTCTGGGACCTGCGCGTGGAGGAAGACAAAACAAACAAACAAACTAAAAGAAACTACCTTCGTGTATCATGGTTGCCGGCTGTGGCCAGCCAGGACCCATTTCTGCGGCCGCCTGAGCGCATCCCTGAGTTTGGCTATCGCACGACCTGCACCTCGAAGAAGGAAGTGCTGCAAAGTTTCGGAGGTCCGAGCGGATTTCTTGGGTTGGCGTTGGCGCGCGGAGCGCGCCAGGGGTGGCGCGCCAATCGAAGAAATCTGCGCGGACCTCCGAAAGTTTATTATTATGGTTGTGCCGTTTTTGATTTTCAGTGCATTCTCAAGCGTTCCACAGAAGTTCTCCATCGCAAAAAGCCGCTGGGTGCAGGCTCGACTGCGCGCCCAGGTCCGAGGTCAAGCACCGGAACCTGCTTCTCAAGGATGGGGTCCAGCGGGGCCAGAAAGGAGGATATGTATCAGGGTGATGAGGAGCGGAAGGATCTGGAGGATGAGGAGGAGAAGGAGAAGGAGGAGGAGGAGAACGAGGAGGACCAGTGTCAAGCCAAGATTCACCAACGATGTTGCAATCAACGCTCCCTCTAGGTTCCCTCTTCATAGTCCACTGCAAAAGATTCATTTTCATTCAGCGAATTGTCCCGTTGGAAGTCAACCGCCTGAAAATTCTGAACCGTGCCAGGACACCACTCCTGGGTCTTTAACGCCTCGAATCAACTTTACTGTTGCGTCCTGATGATCCTGAATCGTGCCAGAACGCCATTCCTGGGATTTCAACACCGCGAATCAACGTGCAGGCAATGTTACATCGTGCTAAAACACCGTTTCTGGAACGTCAGCCATAAGAATATTTGAAACTTCTGTATTCTCTTAAAAGGAATGTGCGTGGCGCTGAGGCGAGAGTCACATTTTCAAAAGGAGCCGCCCTCCATCCGTGAAACTCTTGCGAACTTTCAAGACCAATGTGCGCGGCGCTGTAGCGAGAGCCACATTTTGAAAATGTGCCGTCCATTCGTGAAGCTCCTGCGATCTTTTAAGACGCATGTGCGTGGCGCTAAGGCGAGAGCCACATTTTGAAAACGGCCCGCCCTCCAGCCGGAGGAAATGCTCCTGTGCGGGGCAAGCCCGGCGCACCCGGCGCATTTGGCACACCCGGCACACCTGGCACACCCAGCAAACCCAGCGCACCTGGCGCACCTGGCACACATGGCACACACACTTAGCGCACCCGGCGCACCTGGCATGCCTGGCGCACCTGGTGCACCCGGCACACCTGGCGCACCCAGTGCACACCGACGCACCTAGCACACCCAGCACACCCAGCGCAACCGACACACCCGGCTCACCCTGCACACCCGGCGGCCCGGCGCGCAGACCCAGCGCATCCGGCACACCCAGCACACCCGATGCATTCGGCGCAAATGCCCGGCACACCCGGGGCACCCAGCGCATCTAGCGCGCCCGGCGCACCCAGCACACCCGGCGCACCTGGCACATCCGGCACAGTCGGACACCCGGCGCATTCGGCACATCCATGGCGCACCCGGAACACCCAGCGCGCACCCGACACATTTGGCGCACTCGGGGCATTGTGCATACCAGGCACACTTGGCGCGCCCGGCACACCCAGCGCACTATCGGCACACCGAGAGAAACCAGCACATTTGGCGCACCCTGCGCATCCAACACACCGGCATACCCGGCGCACCCAGCACACCTGGCGCACCCAGCACACATGGCATGTCCGGCACGTCCAGTGTGTACACCTGGCGCGCTCGCTCAGCGCACCTGGCACACATGGCGCACACGGCACACCTAGCATACACAGCGCACCTAGCGTACTCGGCACACTTGGCGCACCCGGCCCACTTGGCACACCCGTGCGCGACTGGCGGGACCTGGCTCCACTGCACACTTGGCACACCCAGCGCACACGTTACACCTGGCGCACCTGGCACCCCGGGCACACCTGGTACAACCGGAGCACCGAGCACACATGGCGCACCCGGTGCATTGAGCATACCAGGCACGCCCGGCGCACCCGGCGCACCCGGCGCACCCAGCACTTCTAGGCACACCTGGAGAACCCGGCACATTGGGCGCACCACACCAGGCATACCTGGCGCACCCAGCACATCAGGCGCACCCAGCACACATGGCACATTTGGCTCGTCCAGTGCGTACACCTGGCGCGCTCGCCAAGCGCACTTGGCACACACGGCGCACAGGGCACACCTAACACACACAGCGCACTTGGCGTACCCGGCACACCCAGTACACCTGGCACTCCTGGGACACCCGTGCTCGACTGGCGCGACCTGGCGCACCTAGCGCCACTGCGCACCCGGCGCGCCCAGCGCACCAAATGCGTTTGGCGCACCCAGCGCACCAGGCGCGCCGCACGCACTGGCCGCACTTGGCACACCAGGGCCTCGTACGGCTTCTCTGAAGCGTCTTGGATCGTCTTGGGCCAGTCTTGCGCCGTTTGGCCTTTTCGAAGGCCGTCTCGGGAGCCTGTCGGGTCCGCCTTGGGCATCTTGGGGGCTTCTTGCGCCAACTTCGTGGCTTCTTGCGGGCTATCTTGGGGCCAACTTAGGCTGGCCAGGAGAAGGAGGAGGAGGAGGAGGCGGGTGCGGAGGAGGAGGAGGAGGAGGAGGAGGAGGAGGAGGAGGAGGAGGAGGAGGAGGAGGGAGAGAGAGGCGTGGCACAGTCAACACGTTGGGCTACCTCAGGCTCGGGAGGGGCTCCCA